>KK114864.1:602350-628095 GCA_000611955.2 Stegodyphus mimosarum | reverse complement strand
ATTATTACCGCTGAAAACTCTTCATCGCTCTTTTAAATTCCTCGCCACTTATAACCACTTCCATCGTAGCTTGCATATGTTCCATTTTGATCTTTATCTGTGATTACAAGCGATAGTTTTACTATAAATGGCATACTTTAAACACTAAGCAGATTGAAATGTTGTGAGCCTTCGTGTCCATAACAGTGACATTTATGACTCTGCGTTGGACGTGGGCGTGCTTTGAAGGATTTACCATGCACATTACAGAAAAAGCAAACTGGCGAATTTGATCGTTACTATTCTCGATTCCTTTGAATCTTTATTAAGCACACAGTTAAAGGCGTTTGGATTCCATTGCGAAATTAAGTCATTTGTTTAACTGTTTACACTGATATTTCCTTTTCAAGCCGTACATTTTAAATGCAAGTTACTGATATTGATAGATTTTTATTACTGAATTAATCAAGTTTTGATTTTGCTTGAAACATTATTAAAAAAAAACCTGTATTTTAAAGTGAACCATTGTACCACATTATGCTTTCTTCGTGGTCAAATTGTCTGAAGCGAAGAACATCTGCTTTGAGAAGGTCTTTGAGAAGGTTATTTGGTGTTCTGCTTTGAGAAGGACCATTTTTCTGTTTTTGATTCTTCTTATAAGAGTTAATATTTTGCTTTTAGCCTTTCAATCAGTGTTGGGCTCTTATACGAAATTTTAGTTGAAATCTGGTAAGCTGTTTTGATAAGAATAATAAACGTGAGCTGTCATTTACAAAGGAATTATCCTGTTCCCTAGCATCACTGCTGATTAATAAAGTACACTTATTGCTCTCTGAAGCATATTTACTTGAAACGTACAGAGGCCGTTCGCACAGTTTTAGACGATTTCGCTTTGCAAAAAAAAAAAATAAAAAATCGCCTACTTGGAAAAAATATTTTTAACTGCCACTATATTTTTAAAACTGTAAATTATCGTCTGCTATTTGACAATTTTGTTTTCATGCAAAATTGCGTTTTTAGAGAAGCAATGGAGGGAAGACTATGTTTCAATTCAAAAAAGCTTATTAGTATTTAATTATTAAAAATGATGTGAAAGCCATTATTTTTCGGTATTTAAAGCAACGATAAATAATATTGTCAATAAGAAAGGGAAAAAAAACTTCAAAGTGTGGCTTCAAGGAGGTAAAATTGTCAGAACTGAGTGTTCGATGCATATTCTTGGCAAACATCTTCGTGAACTCCTTAAATCCTGATCTGGAACAGGGAGCTGAATGCAGCTATATTCTGTGGTAGAATACTGTGATTAAGTTGGAGAATAACTGCACTTGAAAGGGATTTAAAATCCTCTTTTATTAAATCACTATTATTTACAACCACTTCCCAACTCGGGAGGGATACAGAAAGTAGAGACCGCACTTGGGTCTAAAATGAACAATCAAATTTAAACTACAGCTAAATAGAAACTAAGTAGTTGTTGCTCGCGTAGCTATAACGCGAGGTTGGCCTCTATGCTAAACGGTGCGTAGCAAGATTTACTAATACTGACGCACTTGGAATTACTTCAATAAGCAATCACGTAAAAGCACTATGGCTTAGAATTTAAATGCTAGCTAGTCAGGAGAACGTCGAATAGCTTGATCGTGGTCTGAGACTAAAAGCTCTCTCACACTGAGAGCTTTCTACCTCCGATTTAAATAGAACTTGGCTCCACTTCAAATTAGCATAAAGCTAAAACGCGCGCTTCTTCTAACGGGAAGTTGAAAATGAGAAGGGATAGAAAGATTTAAATTAAAACTTTGTTAGTTTAACTAAAACCTTACAAATTGTTCAAAATACATATGCAAGGAAAAAACGAAATGTTTCGAATGTTGCAAATGCAAGAATTTTAAAGTTAAAAGAAAATCTTCAAAGTTCAGTTGCATAATCATCAAAATGCTCATGGCCAACTGCAAACGAAGTGATTAATGCTGATTTGAATCTTATAAAGGCGAAAAAACATAATGTGTATTGTCTTCCTCTACGACACATCGCGGAGCGCAGAACGCACTGCAGAATTCGCTGTGAGAAACAATTATTCGGACAAAAATGGAAAAATGTTGTCAGAATCGATGAACCTTGGGTATATTTAAATGACTGCAATAAAAAGAGATCCATTTATTATCATGAAAGATAAGAAAAAAATCTTAGAAAATGGTCCAAAGACTCTAAAGAAAGTTTTTGAAAGGGATTTATGATTGTTGCTGATTTTTGATATAACGACAAATAAAAATTAAATAGAGTGCAGAAAACTGTTCGGGCCAACTCCACATATTATCAAGAGCATATTTCACATCCATTTTTCAATTATGAAGTGCTTCTCTTTACCCATAATGCCATCAATCCAAGGAACTGCATCAAGACAAATCAAGCAGCTGCACATGAAATTCCATTGTTAATTTCCTCAAAACAATGGAACAAGAAATGTGTATTAAGGCCATACTCCTCACTTATATCCCTACTAAATCTTTTGATGTATCATTCACGGATTTTTGCGTTTTTCGATTTTAGAAAGCAATTTGTCCAAACGTGAACCTAACCTGTTCAAGGGGAATGGGATAGAATACTGCTTTGGATAACTAAAAAATCTGATGTGTATATGGTACACCATATGACTTTCTTGTACAGAATATTAAATTAAACGCATTTCATTTAACCTTATTGGATTGAATTAAATCTGCTTCGTCGATAGTGCATAAACCACAATAGAATAAATGCACTCTTTAAAATTCACTATATTCGTTTACCATAGCGACACTCTGGAGCTGGGATCACTTAACAGGGTTACATCTTATTCATTTTATAACTCAGAATGCACAAAAATTATGTGTATCGTCTGAAGAACTATCTCATCATTGCCACATGTTCTATTCGAATATTATGATAAATCTAAAACGATGTATAAAAGAAATCAAACAAGCAAACAAAAAAAAGAAAGTTTTTCACAGACGATTTAGTATTTCTCATTCCATTAATTCAGTTCTCACTGAATTTTATTAATTTAAATTTTTAGTATAATATTTTAAATTAAATTTTGGAACAATTTTAATTTCACAATTTTCATGGAATTAAAAGGAAAATTGCCACATTTTACCTCTATATTTCACATTTTGGGCGATTTGTTAGAGACGTTAAAGTTATTAGAATTTTTTGCGCATGGTTAATGCTTCGAAACATTTTTAAATAAATATTTTAAAATGGTTACATCTATATTAATATTTCTCTAGCAATTATAAAAAAAAAGTTTTCTTATCAATGGAATCAATCAAAATAGCACTGGGATTTACATAAAATCAACATGCAAGAGTAATATGTAAAATAATGGGGACAGAAATTTCTTTAAGAAATATATACAAAAAGTATTGATTATAAAATGCAAATAAGAATTACTGCTTGTCTTAGTAAAGAAAAATACCTTTGTGTTAAAACGCAAAATTATTTCTTAATTTCACATTTTAAAATAATAATTTTCATTGCATACATTATGCTACACGAAGAAAATTGAATTAAGACGTAAATAAAAACAAACAAAAAAAAACATTATTCAGAATGTTTTACGGCTGAAAAGTGAAATTTTCTTTGTGAAACTGCAATTTCTTTTTATCGATGAGCCATGTAACCAGCAACAAGTTCAGAAATCTAAAGGAAGCCTGTAAACTGTGCTTCTAATTTTTTCATTGTTCTAAGTTTAATTAAACTAATAAATCATTGGCAGGAAGCCATGAAATTGTAAATTGTATTTTAGATATGCCTAATCAATCTTATTTGAAATTTATTTCGTTATTGTTGTGAATTTAAATAAAATTAAACTAATAAATCATTGGCAACTAGATTCTTTTTAAAATTATTCGAGTTTCACTTTCAAAGTTGTAAAAACAACGTTAAGAAGTAATCTTAACTCCAAAGGTGACAACAATTAATTTTTGTTTCTTGAAAAGTGCAACATTTATGAGAAGGATTACTAATTGTAAACAACACTTAAACATTACCCTTGCACAGCATTTTGTTAGACTGTGGAAATGTAAATGAATAACGAGCAGTTATTTAAAGCAATTCTTTCTTGATTAATTTTGCCCTTATATTCAATAAAAAAAATCTGAAAGCTTTCAGATTTTACATTACGCCCAAAGGGGAGTTTTTTTTAATGTTTTGTGTGTTACCTTTATTTATTACATATCATGTTCTTCGCATCTAAACCATAATATTCAGTTCAAGAGCAATATCGCAAACTAATTTTAAATTGAGCATATCTTTAGAATTTCCGATACACAGTCTCAACGCTAGAGATATAAATGTTTTTTCTGTAAAACGTTGCCATGGCTCGCTTTCAAATTTCTTGAGTTTGTTCATCAAAAATTCGTTAAAGTTTGCAAAATAAGAAATCGATAATAAAACAAATTCAAAATTCAAAATTCGTGTTTCCAGTTGCTCATATTCGGATGGAAACGTTTAATATTCAAAATTGGATGGCTCTAGGTGCCGTTGTTTTATCACAGTGCGAGAAACATATATACATTTATGCATATTCTTCATTATTCAATTTCTTTAAATATAATATGTCAGGACTTAGTGTTCTGTGTGTATTCTTTGAGAACATGGTAAATTCTGTAAAGGGTTCTTATCCTTACGTTCTAAGTCCTGAACTGGAACAGTGAGCGGATAATTCGCTATGTTCTGATGTAACTGCTGGGCTGGAGAATAACTGCACGTGAAGGGATTTGAAATCCTCTTTTATTCAATTACTATTAAATACAAACCTCCCAATTCGGGAGAGATACAGAACGTAACAGACCACACTTTGGTCGAACTTAACAATCAAATAAATTTAAATAAATTAAAATATAACTTAAATTAAACTTTGCTTCGCAGAGCAATTCGCGGAAGTTGGCCTCTATCTAAAAGGGTGCGTAGCAAGGTATACTAAATACTACCGCACTTTAATTTATTTTACAAAGCAATCACGTAGTAAGCACTATGGCTTATAAATTTAAACTGCTAGCTGGTCAGGCGAACGTTGAGCAGCGTGACCGTGATCTGAGACAAAGCTCTCACACACCGAGAGGTTTCTACCTCTGGCTTACATAGTGCTTGGCTGAACTTCAAAAATTAGCATAAGCTAAAAACGCGCGCTTCTTCTGACAGGAAGTTGAAGCAGAGAGGAGATAGAAAAGATTTAAATTAAAATAAACTTGGTTAGTTTAACTAAAACCTTACAAATATAGGGCGATAATATTTGAGGGTAACAATTTGAAAAGTGAAACAACGCTTTTAGTGAACCGACGCAAAATGCCAAAACAAATTAATAGGCCTTCTGGGCAAATTGCCCTTTGGATTAAAAAATAATAAAAAAATTAAATTTATAAAAATCTCAAAGCTTTCAGATTTTATATTACCCCTGAAGAGGCTTTTTTTAACGTTTTGTGTCTTGTTTTTATTTATTAAATATAATGTTCTTCGCCCTTAAGCCATTAAATTCTGTTCAATAACAGTACCGAAAAATGATTTAAAAAGAGCATAGCTTTAGAATTTCCGATACACAGTCTCGAGCTCTGCAGATAAAAATGCTTTTTTTTTCGTACAGTGTTGCCATTTTTCGCTTCGAAATCTTTGAGTTTCTTAATCAAAAACTCATAAATGCTTTACAAAATATGAAACGGATAATAAAATAAATTCCGAATTTGGGCTTCCAGATGCCCATATTCGGATGATACCGTTGTTTTTTTTCACATTCCGAGAAACATATATACGTTTATGGAGATTCTTCATTGATTAATTTCTTTAAACATAATGCAGAGCGTTCATATTTGGTGGCAACAATTTCAAAAGTGAAATGCCGTTAATAGTGAAACGTCACAAAATGCCAAAACAAAATTAATAGCCTGGAATAACGTCCTTTGGACTAATGAATAAATAAAAATGAATTTACATCTTCGTTTGATTAAATTATTTCGAAATCCGCAAAGGTTCGTTAATTGGACACCGAGTGCGTTTATGTGGAATATTTTTTAGGTTTGTGAGTGCGTTTTTATGCCAGACGTTTTTAGAAGAAGTTCTGATTATTCGAAGCGCCACTATATTAAGAAAGGCAGAATTTTTTTCGTAATCTTGAAATCTACCAACGAATTATGACAAAATGGCGATTAGTACGAATAGTTTTCGCCATTTACATGGCTCTGTAATCAGAAAATTTTATAGTAATTTAAGTTATTGTTGCTAATGTGAGTCTGACGCAATTTCATACTCTCATTCTTTGAAAGATTACTTATCAGTGACTTAATTAGTGGATTTTAAAGATGCATATTAAGTTTATTTATGAAAGCACTTGTATTTACTCAAAATTATTCAAGCCTTGTTCTCTTTCAAAATGACATGCGCACATCGTTTCGCTCATCTTTTAAATATATGGCGCAAGCTGCATCAATGTGCTACATGTACCGCGAGTTGGACATGCCTGTATTTGCTTAAAATGGTTAGGCAATTGATATTTATTTTATAATTAAGTATTTAAATGTTTACTTTGATTTATTAATTAAATACCTGAATGTTTGGAAAAAAAGACGTTAATTTATAATTTTAATTTAAAAACAAGCACTTATTTAACTAGTTGTAAGTAGGATAGCTTCTCCGCAAAACAGGTTTAGAATTGCCAGAAAATGGCAAGGGAAGGCAGCGCTGCCACATTTGGCAAGAAATCGCCCATTTGGCTACAAAATTGGCGATATGCCATAGATGGATGGAGAACTTTCTGGAACGAATTCTTCCTGGTTTAGTCCAGAATGTTCTCGAACACAAGCCAAAAGCTATATGAACCCTGCTGGTACGCGGAGAATCAATCAGCGCGACTAGCGAGTTGATAGTCAGTCAGTGAGCGAGTGTCTTATAGCCCAGCTGGTCATTGAGTGCATCGAGAGAGTTTTTTAGTGTATCGCGAGTTAGTGCATCGTCGAGTTTCATCTTAGAGTACGTTGAGCTCCGAGAACAACCGAACCCATTCGCGAGCTGTACTCTAGTGCATCGTCGAGTGCATCGCGAGTTGTAGCGTGGAGAGTCTCGAGGGTACGTAAAGTTCCGAGAACGACCGAGCAGAGTCGGGAGCTATACTCTGGTGCTTTGCCGTTAAGCTGTCTCCACCGTTATAGCCTGATAGCCTGAAGGCTGTGTCGCTGACTGTCTCAGCGTATTTATAGTAGTTCTTCGACGACTGTAAGCGTGATTTTGGAGCTGTCTTGAAAAATACTGACCAATAAAGTGTGTCTTGATACTTCATCAAGTGTCGTCGTCGTTATTCACTCCAAATCCGCGAACCCTTAATTTACTCACGAAGAAGAAGAAGAGAAAAACGTAACAGTATGATACACAATTTATGATCATATATTTATCGGTGCTGCCAAAAATGTTTTCTTAAAATTTTGCAGTTGCCAACGATAATAGCAATTCATTTCGTTTGAATTTCTTTCTAAAGTAAAATTTTAAATACATAAAAGTCACAAATTCAAAACGTTTTCCATAACATTACGAATTTCTTAACTTATACTTTCTCATAGATTAAAGTAAGACTAAAAATTTAAATATTTTAGTTTTTTTAACGAAATATTTGAAATATATGAGCCTTCGATTAAGAAATGCATCGGTATAATGAACTAGATCGAGAGCGCTACTAAGCATACTTTGCTATTTGTTTTTAAGCTTCAAATTATTTTTGATAAATTCTCGTATCCAGATGCACATGCGCCAGCCGCGTTTTTGTACCCATAATCCTATACGAAATTGTTTACAAATTCAGGTTTCGGATAATGTAATTTTTCATCGCTTAATTAAATTTTAACTAAATTTTTGGAGGAATTCCGGTATAATTGAATAAATTATTTACAATGAACTGCACATAGTTTAGGAAATGGTTAGTATATTTACTAATATTCCTAAATTAACTTTATATTTAAGCCTTTTTTAAATAGCATTGTTAGATTCAATTTCTTACTCTAATTAAAATATTCAGCATTTCCTTTGTCGTATTTAAAAAAAAAAATGATTTCGCATCAGTTTGAAAAATCAGCCATAGTATCTTATAAAAGCAAGCTATTTGTGAGTGATGTTATATTGCGTTTTGAATTATTTTCCTGCTTAATATTCAGCACCAAATGAAAGCTAACTTTTTTCATAGTTGAGTTTCATTAAAGTGTAAACATAACATAGTTCATTAAGGTTTTAACATTTAACGATTCCTTTTGAAACAGCGCTTGGAAAAGATTAGTTTCATTTTAGCTAAACTGTCTAAATTTTAAATATCTTATAGAAAAAGGAATAATTCTTTGTTAAAGGAATAATTCTTTGCTGTCACATAAGCCTTGACCGATATCTGAAATCTCCATGTTGCAAATTAGGTGATGAAATTTACTAATTTTGATTACTAAGTATGGTGATCGCTTTTAACATGGAAATACGAAATGTATGGCATAACTCACAAATACATACAGTGTCTCACAAAAGTGATGGGACACACTTGTGCTTTACAAAAGGAAACTGTGATAAAATAAATTAAAAGAACATGTAAAAATTTTTTGTGGGTGTGTTTCATACTTAAATTTAGTAACAATTATTACATAACATACATTTTCTAAAATATTAAAATATTATTTTAATAAAAATACAGTTGTTTAGAACGGAGCAAAAAATGGCTCACATAAGCGATGGGACACTTACTTTTCCACCAAATATTTATCCAAAAATTTTACTTTTTAAAAGGATTTAATATTTTATTGGATTTCCTTTTACTTTTAAAACATGATTTAATCTTCTCGGGATGAATTCGACTCATTTTTTTGTGATTTCTGGAGTGATTTTACCCCATTCTTCTTGAAGCACCGATTTTAATTGTTGTTTTGAAGAAATGGTGGGTTTGCGAATTCTTGATTCCAATTCTTGTTAAATATTCTCTGTGGGATTTAAGTCTGCAGATTAAGGTGGTGTTTTTATTATTTCAGGACAGTTATACGGCAGCCAGAGTCTAACGTTCAAAGCAGTGTGCTTGGGTCATTGTCCCGGTAGAATTTAAAATCGTTATGAAGGTTCAATTTTCGTGCTGAAGATTTCAAATTTTGATTTAATATGCCAATATACTTGTACTGATCCATTATAATGTCAATAAAAACAAGATTACCAACTCCGGCGGACGACATACACCCCCATACCATAACTCCTCCTTTACCATGTTTTACTGCTGGCACCAAGTTCTGTTTGCGAAATTTTTCCCTGGGTTTTTTCCACGCCAAGATTCTACCGTCAGAACCAAATTTATTAAATTTACTCTCATCAGCAAATATAACTTCATTCCAGTAATCAAAATTCTTATTTATGTTGGATTTTGCGAAAGCCAGTCTGAGTTTCTATTTCTCTGACTTACGAAGAATTTTTTCCCGGCTGCTCTACCGTGATATCCAGTAGATCGAATTACTCTTCTAATAGTCTCAGGATTAAAAATCCATATAATGCTTGTAAATCAGCAGCAACTTTAGGAGCACTCATTCTTGGATTTTTTTAATATTTCGAACGATAATTCGCTTTATTCCATTGGATAGCTTTGATGGTCGGCCAGGACTTCTTTTATCCTGAATGATGTGATTCTTTTTATATCGTTTAATGATATTGAAAACTGTTGAATGACTCAAATTAACTGTTTCAGCAGTTTCTCTAATAGATTTTCCACATTCAATATGCAAATTAATAACTAATTTTCGAATTTCAGGCAAAGTTTCTTTTCGTTTAGCATTCATGGCTGCACAGAGCTAAAAAACACAAAAATTCCGAAATGGAAAGAAATAAGGCAGACGATTTTATAAATTATTGCCAATTGCTTTTGAGTAAAAATAAAAACCCCAAAAAATATTTTTAGACGATTTTTGTTGCATAGTGTAATGGTGTCCCATCACTTATGTGAGCCATCTTTTGCTCCGTTCTAAACAATTGTATTTTTATTAAATTAATATTTTAATATTTTGAGAAAATTTATGTTCTGTAATAATTGTTACTAAATTTTAGTATGAAACACACCCTAAAAAAATTTCTACATGTTTTTTTAATTTATTTTATTACGGTTTCCTTTTGTAAAGCACAAGTTTCCCATCACTTTTGTGAGACACTGTAGGATGTTCGCACAGTTGTAGATGATTTTGCTCTCCTTTAAAAACAAAAATCTTTTTGGAGTTTTGTTTTTACTGTATCTAAATTTTTGAAAGTATAAATGGTACTTTGCTACTAGACCGTTTTGTTTATGCGCAAAATGTCGCTTTTAAAGAAGCGATGGATAGAAGGCTAATTTTGTGTTTTTTCCGATGAAAATTATTCGTATTCATTTATTAAGAAACGTTGAGAAAGCCGTGGTTTACCGATATCTAAGGCTACGTAGGTAATGTTGTCGGAACGAAAGAAAAACAAAGTTTAGCTTGAAGTGGAAAAATTGTTCCAAACACATATACAGGAAAGGGAATGTTTCGAAAAAAAGCGACTGTTTCGAATGTTACAACAGTAAATCAATGAAAATGAATTCAATATACAGAGGCTGTTTGCACATTTTTTAGACGATTTTGGTAAGCGGTAATACGAAATCGTTTGCTGCAAAAAAGTAATTGCAATTGTACTATGTTTTAAAAGTCAAAATTATCGTCTGTGGCTCGAAAGTTTGGTTTTTATTCAAAATGGCGAATCTAACAAAGCAGTGGTTCGAAGGCTACATTGACGCTCTTTCCGAAGAGAAATGTGCATACTCCGTTATCCAAAAACGATGGGAGAGTCGCAGTTTTATGATATCTAAAGCGTCGATAGGTAATATCATCGACAAGAAAGGAAAAAAAAACCTCAAATTGGAGCCTCGATTGGGACAAAAATTCCAAACAAGTATCCAAGGAAAAAACGAACATCTTCCACTATTGCAAAGGTACGTTGTTTAATGGTAAAAGAAAATCCCTCTAGTCGAAGGACAGTTGCAAAATCATTAAAATGCTCGGTGTTCACTGTAAACAAAATGATAAACGTTGATTTAAATCTTCAGAAAGGGAAAAAACGCAATGTGCATCGTCTTCTTCCAAAGCATATCGCTCGACGCAGGACACGCTGCAGAATTCTATATGAGAAACACTTATCCAAAGAAAAATAAAAAACAATTGTCGCAATAGATGGAGCATGAGTGTATTTAAACGATTGTAACAAAAAAAGAGCCATTTATTATCATAAAGGAGGAGAAAAAAATTTATGTACATGGTTCAAAGAATCGAAAGAAAGTTTTTCTTAGGAATTCGTGATTGTTTCTGTTTTTTTTTTATGTATATAATGGCGAGTTAAAAATAAAGAGAGTGCCAAAAAATGTCAAGTATAACTCCAAATACTATCGGGAACATATTTTATCGCCAATTTTTCTGAAGGAAATACCATCGCTTTACCCACAGTGCCATCAATCTGTGAGACTCCATCGGGACAAAGCTAGCAGTCGCACATCAAAATCCACTGTAAATTTCCTAAAAGAAATGGAACAAAAAACTGGTATCCAGGCCATACCCTTCACTGATATCCCTACTCAATCTCCCGCTGTGTCACCTCTATGGATTTTTGTGCTTTCGGACTTTTAAAAACTGCATTATCCAAACGTTGTCCCAAAACCTTAACAGGACTCTGGAAAGCTGTTCGGGAGGAATGGGACAGAAGACCTCTTCTGACACTTCAAAAGGCATTATATATATAATGGAAATTGCGGTGTCGAAAGATAGTTCAGAATAGGGGATATTAAATAAAACATTTAAAACACAAGAATTTTATGTAATTTAGTTTTGTGAATACAATATACATCGTCTAAAAAATGGGCGAACAGCCTCTGTACAAATACGGCTGATTGTCGTTGTCTTAATAACGAAGTAACCTGCTAACAAACACACGCCACCAAGGATTCCAAAGCTCTTATAATGAAGCAAGCTGAACCTTTCTTAAATACTTCTTCTACCACATTTAACGTGCAACGCTATTTTAAAAACTCGAACTGGTAGGGAGTTTATAGGGGGGAGATAAGAATTTAAGGAAAGGGTTTCAAAATCAAAAATAACGGTTATGAAATTAAAATAAACATAAAATTTGAAAGCATTACAGTGGGATAATGGTCTTGGAATGTGATTAGGATCTATATTTGCAGTTCTAGTTTTAAATTTGTAGAATTTCTCACTCTTTTTGTGAACCTTATAAGGTATTTCTCCCGCCTTCATCGCATGCTTTCGTGGTGTAGTGGTCAGCACGCTCGGCGCTTTTTCAAGAGTTCCGTGGTTCGAGTCCCGGGGAGGCCATTGCTCATTTTTCATCTCTCCTGCTTCCAAATAACCTAATGTCTCTACAGTGGCCCCCGAACTAAAAAAAAGTGGTGGATGATGATTCTCCACCACCAGGATTTAGAGACTGGGTTCCCTAATCCGCAGTCGCCCTTTAAAAGGGGGAGTACATAAGATATTTCTCCCGCTTTCTTCGCATGCCTTCGTGGTGTAGTGGTCAGCACACTCGGCGCGTATTCGAGAGGTCCGTGGTTCGAGCTGCGGCGAAGGCGTTGCTCATTTTTCATTCTTCTGCTTCCAAAAAGAAATCTTAATGAGTCTACGGCCTAGTGAACTGTGTAGCGACTTATTGCTGAGTTCAAGCAAATAAAGATGTACACTTGTAAAGGGTTAAAATACCCTTTATTTCACTCAAATTAGAGAAACGGTCGGCCCCTCTCTAGTGCTTACAACAAAACATCCACTCGAGCTTTAACTCAGAATAAAAAATAAGAAACTAGACTATACCTTATAAGGTATTTCTCTCCCACTTTTTTTTTCGCATGCTTTCGTGGTGTCGTGGTCAGCACGCTCGACGCGTCACCGAGGATTCCCGGCGAAGGCGTTGCACATTTTTCATATAATCTGCTTCTAAATAACCTAATGACTCTACAAACTAACTAAAGGAGATTTAGCCGAAGCTAAAAACAAGTATCTAATGTAGTTGGACCTTAATTTAAACTAGCGGGAGAATATCAAACGGGGTGGGTGTAATAATACCGCCGAGTGTAACAGCTTCAAGAGAGACTTACCCCGAAGGTAAACACGCGCTACTCAAGTTTCATAGCTCTCTCTCACGAATGATGGTTTGAAGCTTTGGTGTTTTTCCTGGTTTCCTTCCTGCTCTTGCCAGTATCCTCAGAAAATCCCGACTGGACCTGACAGGTGATGAAGCCGGAGACGAAAGTTCTCCACACCAAGTAGAACTGAAAAGATGATACTATAAGGTATATCTCCCACATTCTTAGCGTGCCTTAGTGGTGTAATGGTCAGCACACTGAGTCGGTATTTCAGAGGTCCGTGGTTCGATCCCCGGCGAAGGCATTGCATATTTTTCATCTCTCTTGCTCCAAAAAAATGCCTAATGTCTCTACAATACGAGAAGAAGACCTTTGTTTCGATGTTTTCAAAGCAACCCTTGAGACTGGTTGTGTTTGATGTGACGGCGAGTCCGAAACTCCAAACTTGCGAGCTACTGTACAAAGTAAAACATACAGGATACAAACAGTAAAAGAAATCGAGTAAAAGTTCACTATTCACATTACATACACCAGACAGACAGTTCTTAAAGAGCGGATATAAATATCTTTGAATTTGCAAGCATATGGGGGGGAGGCAGGAACTACCTAGCCCATCAGCGGTAGTAGCAAAGTCTAGAATTCGAAAAGGCAGAAGTAGCATTCATGTGCGAAACATGAATACTCGAAGAAATATCCAACATATAGAAAGTAGCCACTCAAAATGTTTATAAAAATTCGTTCTACATGTTGGTCTCATCAGAAATATACCATAGTGCGTAAAAGGTATGGAAAATATGAAAATACCTTTCCACCGAGTCAGGGGTGGGGTCAATCTGTTCTTTCATTGCTCCGTTTGATCCATGCAAATCTCTCACAAAGTAAGCTTGTAAGGTTTCAACTGTAAATCTCTTAATCTTCTTGCTAAACATACGCTGTGAAACCCTATGTGGAGGACAGTGAGCAAATCTAGGCTATGTCCTTTAGTGTTGAAGAACTACAAGTCAGAAGGAGGGTTTAAAGGACTCTTTAATTCAAATAATTACAACTCTGCGACTTGAGAGTAAGCTACTACTTGGGCTGAACTTATGAGGACTGAGTATTCTGTGCGTGTTTTTGGAGAACATGGTAAATTCTGTAAAGGGTTCTTAACCTGAAGTTTTCAGTCCTGAACTGGAACAGTGAGCTGATTAGATGTAAGCTTTGTTCTGATGTAACTGCTGGGCTAGATAGTAACTGCACGTGAAGGGATTTGAAATCCTCTTTTATTAAATCACTATTAAATACAAACTTCCCAACTCGGGAGAATTACAGAAAGTAAAAGACCGCCCTTGGGTCGAACTTAACAATCAAATAAAGTTAATACAAAACCTAAAATAGAAATTAAATCAAACTTTGCTTCGCAGAGCAATTCGCGGAGATTGGCCTCTACCTGAAAGGGTGCGTAGCAAGATATACTAATACTAACGCACTTCAAATTGTTTTACAATGCAATCACGTAGTAAGCACTATGGCTTATAAATTTAAACTGCTAGCTGGTCAGACGAACGTTGAGCCGAGTGGCCGTGATCTCAGACTAAAGCTCTCTCACAATAAGAGGTTTCTACCTCTGGCTTAAATAGTACTTGGCTGTACTTCAAAATTAGCATAAGCTGAAAACGCGCGCTTCTTCTGACGGGAAGTTGAAGCAGAGAGGAGATAGACAGATTTAAATTAAAATAAAACTTGGTTAGTTTAACTAAAACCTTACAAACTAAAATAATATAAAATAAAGCGTGTTAACAATTCAATTACCTAAGTTAAACTTTAAGTAGGACGGCGAAGGAAGCCTAACTCTCAGTGAAATGCAATAATACGAATTTCACGAGTAAGAACTAGTAAATCCAATTGCCTAGGAAGGCGAACTTTCACTAGACAGAGGAATCATTTGCGCGCACAGCCTTACGGCGATAAATCCAAACTCTGTCTCTTCTTCTCGTTAACTCCTGCCTTTTAAACTGCTATCAGATATATGCGATTTGCATAAAAATCTCGCTCGCGCTAAACTCGGGAAGCAACTGAAACTTCGAGATATCGATAGGAAAGTTCAAACTAAAAATAACTTGGTTAGTTAAAATAATGAATGCTACAAGCTGAACCTTCCTGAAATACTTCTTCTAACTCATTTGCATTCAACGCGATTCCAAAACTCCTTCTGGTAGGGAGTTGTAAGTGGGAACAAGAATTGACAGGAAAGGTTTAAAGTAACTGTTACAAAATTAAAATATGCCTTACAAATTTATTTATTATTTACTGCGATTTTTCAGCTATCATTTTTACAGCTCCTTCCTCCAATGTAATTATCATATTTTTTCAGTGTTATGGTGATAGTACATTCGATTTCCGAGCCGCAGAGAGAGCTACTATATACGATGCGAAAATACGTTTACGAGTCATCAAACATTACGTGAGAGCCATCTTCGGCAGCAAGGATGTGAATTTGAAGGTCAAGCACTTTCTCACTATATTGGGAATCGAACCTTCCTATCCATGGTCTGTAGTTGGTGGGTACGATCACATTATCAATATTTTAAAAAGTTGTCACAAATGCGCGGGTCGTCCATGCGTCAAAGAACTAAGGCGAATGGCTAAAGTGACGAAGATCAGGAAAGTTAAAAGAAAGTCGAAAAAGAAAAATTTGGAACAACTTTCCGGTGAAAAAGAGAAGAGTAGCGGAAAATTATCAACAATTCCTCAAAGTTATTATCCGGAACATTACGTTTGAAGCTCTAAAAATTTAAAATACGACTTTTATTATGAAATTATGTTCGTATTGATAACAAGATATTAAAATATTTTTTACTTACGAAGGTATAATTCTTGTAAAGTTATAATTGACATTCAAAAAAGGAAGAACATTTCTCTATCGTAGTCTAATCAATAATTTCTAACTTAGCTTCTTCCAAGGATGAGGACAATTTTATTTTATAAAAGAGCCTGCATACAAGAAACATTTTGGGGCCCCGGACATTGTCTCGTAGATTAAAAAAATAATAATAATAATATCATTTCACGAGAAAAGCTAAGCGCAATAGTAGCAAGAAAAGAAAAAAAACATTTACGTAATAAACATAACTTTTAATGATACTTTTTTCTTTATTCAATATAATCGCGTTTAATAATTCATATCACTTAAAAAAGTCAGTTTTATAATATTGATTGAAAACTTAAAAATTTACTCAAAATATTGTTAAACTAAAAGTACGTTCGCATTTACTATAATCTTAGAAAATGTAAAGAAAGTTCTCAGTACAGTTTGTACATAAATACTCAGTACAGTTATAAGGTATTTCTCCCGCCTTCTTCGCATGCCTTCGTAGTGTAGTGGTCTGCATGCTCGACGCGTAACCGAGAGGTCCGTGGTTCGATTCCTGGCGAAAGCGTTGCTCATTTTTCATGTCTCCTGCTTCAAGAATACCTAATGTCTCTACAACTGGCGCCCGAACTAAAAAAGGGGGTGGATGATGATTCTCCACCACCAGGATTTGGCGACTGGGTCCCCAAAACCCCAGTCGCCCTTTAAAAGGGGGAGTATATAAGGTATTTCTCCCGCCTTCTTCGCATGCCTTCGTGGTGTAGAGGTCTGCATGCTCGACGCGTAACCGAGAGGTCCGTGGTTCGATTCCCGGCGAAGGCGTTGCTCATTTTTCATGTCTCCTACTTCGAAATAACCTAATGTAAATAAATAATTCGAATAACCTAACATTGGCGCCCGAACTAAAAAGGTGGTGGATGATGATTCTCCACCACCGCGTATTCCGCGAATGTAGTTTCCTCCTTCTTCCAGCATGTGTTCCTGACGTAACGGTATCGCCCTCGGCGCGTATTCGTGGGGTCTAGGTTCGAGGACATTGCACATTTTCCCCGTTTCCTGCTTTAAAATAACCTAATAAATCTACAGTGGCGCCCGAACTAAAAGTTGGTGAATGATGATTTTTCGCCACCAGAATTTGGCGATTGGGTCCTTTAATTCCCAGTCGTTCTTTAAAAGGGAGGAGTATACAAGGTATTTTCTCCCTCCTTTCTGCATGCCTTGGTGGTGTAACGGTAGCACATTCGTCGCGTACTGGAGAGGAGGTCCAGGATCGAATCCCCGCAAGAGCTTTGCCCATTTTTCACATTTCCCGCTTCAGAATAACTTAACACTCTACACATTCTAATGCATTTTACGCCTCTCTTTGAACGTTCGATATGCATTTAAGTATTGAGCGGATTAATGAAAATAAATTCGTAAAATTCATTTTACGCGATGCGCTCGAATGTACTTCCGGCTGCCTTGCGGTCCATATAATGATTAGTGACTCTGAGTGCCGTAGTTGGAATTCTGGGAAGACATGGAAGTTTGTAAGTGTATATAGTGCAGCAAGAGGGTCCTCAAAACACGCGGTCAGCTGAAAGTTCTTTCGAGTGGCTGCTGGTAGACGAAAAGAGATCGGATGCTCTTGGACCACCTCCCGGGGTATTCTCCATAAAAACTAAGGCAAGGGTTTACAGTTAGCAAGGCCCGCTGACATCCTAATGTATTTTTACGAATTTTGTATTTAGATAGGGAGTTTTAGTAGACTTATAATTGAAAATGTTGTATGCCCCCGCGCAAAGCAGGGCGAGACGAACTTACGAGAAAGCTATGCCAGAAAAATAAGACTATAGTGGCACGTGCATTCAACATTGAATAAATGGATATCTCGGTCATTTGTATCGAAGTTGAATAAAAGTAATTGACCGCTATGTTAGCTGTAACCGTAATTCCATCCTTCTATTGCTTTCTAGTCATTTCCAGAAGCAGAAAGTTTGACAGATATCTTGCGACCGGCTGAAAGCTATAAAAGGCCGGAGAAAGAGCCTCTGAGTTCATTTAGCTACTGGCATTGCGATTTGTTTAGTTCCTCACTGAACTGAGAGATATCCGAGTTAGCTTGCATTGCGCTTTGCATTGCGTTGTGTTTAACGTTCTTAGTAGTTTGAAGTATAACTACTGATTACGTTGCGTGATACTTGGGCGAACATCTCTGAAGAAAATTCAAGCGTTCTGATACATTTCTTTTGATAAGAATAAATGTTATTAAACTATTATTGGACTTGTGCATTCAATCGATTACGAACACGTACGCACGCAACAGTATTTTCGAGAATACACAAGTGCCTACCCTGCTTTTACCTGTCCTGCACCTGTACTGATGGCTGCTCTTTTTGGTTGCAATCGCCGCACTGAACGTACTTCCAAAACTTAAGCCGAATCCATGACTTTATAAGAAACCAAATGGCCGACCCAAACTATGGCTTGTTGCTAGAAGTAGGGTGGATAAATATTCTCGAAACGATGAAAAATACAACAGTACACTCATATCAAGAGGATTTTCTTAGATCCTCACTGCTTAAGCCCAGAATCTTTTAGACAAAAATGTATTTGCTATTAAAAAAAACGAACAATAGTTGGAAAGATTTTCATGTGTGTATCCCAAAGTTATTTTGATGGATGGCTAAAAGAGTTAGAAGTTAATACTTTTGCTGACATAAAAGAACTAATGCTTGCAGAGCAGATGAAAAGGTGCGAATTAAAGCTAGCAAGTGCATAGGTGAATGGAACAAAACTAAATTGCCGCTCGTCTGAGCGAAGAAGCTGCATAACTTCGAAACTGTAATGCAGGATTTCTAAAAAAGTGTATTCGCAAAAGATTTTCAGGTTGTGAGACCCAATGAACCCAAGAAGGGGGAGAAAAGAGAAAACCGACCGCGTTTTCCAAGAAACTGTCAAATAACCTGCATAATTTAGATGAGCAAGATAAGGTAAAAGAATCTGGGAAAGCGGGAAAACACTCCGATGTTTTTAATGTGGTTTGTTTTCGCATTTGCGACCTTCGTACCCACAGTGAAAAAACAGCAAATGCGCTGTCATATTATATGTTCTAAAAGAGTTGAGGTTTTATCTTGATGGCCATGCTTCTGTAATCTAAAAGGATCATCGACCATTCTCATTCAGGTGTACAGTGGTTAGTAAGGTGATCTCTATGTAATGTACCATTCGCAGACAGAATCTAGACTTAAAACCGAAAATAAAAATGTGGATGCACTTAGCCTCATTGAGTTAGCAGAAAATCATCAATAGAATTATTACTAAGAAGTTTACAGTCTTAATTGTATGAGATATTTTCTCGCTGTTTTCTGCATGGCTTCGTGGTATAACGGTAGTACAGTCGGCGCCTACTCAGGACGTCCAGGTTCGAGTGCCGGCGATGTCATTGCTCATTTTTCACGTCTCCAGCTTTAAAAAATTCTAATCACTCTATAATGCCGCCGGAAACTTATATTCTCAGCCACTACTAGTCTCATGGATTTGAGAATTTAGTGCTCAGAATAACTCCCTAAATCCTTACAAATTTTAGTGAGGAGAGAAATATCCTGTGAACTCATGTAAATGGTTATAAAGAGGAAATGAATATTGTATGATATTGGACGCTGTATGTGATATATTATACCAATTGTATTTATTTGCGGTATATTTTGTACTATATAAGGAGATTTTGCTATTTGATCCATTATACCAATTGTGTAAATTATGTTATACTTTGTATTATACACTCATGTCCAAAATTATGTTTACATGCATAAATTCACGGATTTCTCAGAGACTAATAATTTAATGAATTTTCGTGAAATCATGCATAACATGATGACACATAAATGCAAAAGAAAAAATTGAAGATCACCTCATATGATATAAAATTGTAGCATGAAACAATAAAAATAGTAATAAAGTGTGACAAAGACAGTTAAGAAAAAAAGGAATGATTCAGGAAAAGAATTAAGTCTTACAAATTTAATATGGAATATGATTTCCCCTGACTTGTACACACATATCACAACGGGTTTTAAGGCTGGAAATAACGTTGTTAACCACAGTTTGGGGAATTAATCTCCACTCTTCCAGCAATGCCATCTTCAGAGCATTTACATCTCTAGGAGGAGGATGTATACGTGCAATTGCTCTTCCAAGGTAGTCCCATAAGTTCTCTATCGGGTTAAGGTCAGGAGAGTTTGGTGACCAAGGTATTCGCTTAATGTCTTCACTTTCAAGGAATTCATCAACGAGGTTTGCTCGATGTGGACGGGCATTATCATCCATAAATAAAAAGTCAGGTCCATATGCACCCCTGAAAAGTCTTACATAAGGATCTAAGACCTCATCCCGATATATCTGGCCTGTCACAGATCCGCTGCTGAACACGTGTAGGGGCGTACGTCCATCGATCATTATTCCACCCCATACCATCACACCTCCACTACCGAAACGGTCACGTTCCACAATGTTCGAGGGATCATTTCGTGTTCCTGACTCCCTCCAGATGTAAACACGTTTAGAATCACCAGTTAAACTAAACCGCGACTCATCAGTAAAGAGAACATGGGACCATTGATGTTCAGTCCAGTTTTGATGTTCTTTACACCAATTAAAGCGATCCCTCTTTTTCTGTGAAGACAGTAAAACACATACCCTTGGCTTTCTGGCATAAAGGCCTTTTTCATTAAGCCTTCTGTATATTGTTTGCCGTGATGCAACAGTTCCAGTGGCGGCTGCAAGCTCTGAACTTAACTGGCGAGCAGTAGCCTTTCTGTTACGACAAGCAGTTAATGCCAGATACCGATCTTCAGAAACAGTTTTCATTCGTTTCCGACCTTGTCCAGGCCTCCTTACAACACTTCCATCATTTTGAAACTGTTTCCATAGCTTAGAGACTGTCTGTCTTGAAATATTCAGACATGTGGCTGTTTCCATGATTGACTGCCCTGCTTCTAAACGGCCGATAATTCGCCACTTTACAGATTCTTCCAAATGATACTTCGAAGCCATAACAAACCGCTTTGAATCCCTACACACTGAAATCAAACGCTATGTTGCAGAAATTCACTCAAATATTCAGTTTGCGCAAAGCGCTTGATTCACCCTTGGATGACGTAACGCCTAGATTGGCATATCACAAACCGTTTGATTACTTTTGATTGGATAATGCTAATTAGGCTTGGTTTTCATACATTCCCTGCAAATACGGATCACATTGATTCCATATTTCATTGAATATCATCATTTTTGGGTATGTAAAGATAATTTTGGACATAAGTGTATGATGAAATACTTGCTATCGTAAAACATGTGATATTGCAAAAATGTACCTGTGACATACTCTTACTGTAATTACACAGTTGTGACTTAATTGATTAGGGACTGCTTAAAATACTACTATCTTTGGATTTACTAATTATTGTCAATCTAATCAGAATGATTAATAGAGACATAAAACACTTAATGGAATTAAGTTCTTCTTTCCACTTCTTCACATTTTAAGGTATTTTATCTAGAAATTGATATATTTAAATTAGTCTTTAAAATATAAATTAAAGAGTTTAATAGAGACAGGATACACTTTAAATGAATTTTAAAAGTTTAATATTTTAAATTGTTCGGTTTTTAACATGGATAGAGAGCATAGATTTTTAAAATATTTTGGAAAATAGGGATATATCACCAGTGTTTTTGTTTTTGTTTGTGTTACATGGGCCTGTTCTTTTTTAGCCATAAGGCCGTTTATTCGGCTAGGGGGACTGAGGGCTTCGCCCTTTACATTTACATTTACATTTACTACTAGTCTCATACATTATGTAGATCATTTTAATAATTTGTGCTGATCTTCTTCAGTATTTACTTACCTATTTATGTTTCATTTCCTTACATATTCATTTAGGTATTATGCATTTATATATATATATAATATAGGGCTTATTAATATTTATTATTAAAACAAAAACACACAAAACTCTTTAATTAAGTGAGGATATTCGCCGAATGGATTGGCCAGACAGGTTTCCAGTCCTCAACCCTATAGAGCATGTCTGGGACCCTCTGGGGAGAGCAGTTGCAACCCGCAACCCCCCCCCCCCGAGAACCATCCAAAAACTGAAAACAGCGTTGCTGAATGAGTGGGACCAATTGCCAGAAGCACTGATAAACTGCCTTATTTTCAGTATAACATCACGCTGAGAGGCCTGTATGGCTGTAAGAGGGGATCATACCCCCTATTAGCCCATTTCTTTTGTGTCTTCTGCAACCGCTGTTTCAGACCTTCAGACTCATGAGTGTTACACACGAACATGTGTGTTTATTATAACTGTTGAATGTTTATTTTGTTTGTATTATATCAACCTGTATTCACACCAAATTTTATTAAAATCTGTCCAGTAGTTCTGGAGATCGTAGATCAAATATGAAAATTCTTTCAATTTATTTCACCAGCGTAGTTTTACGTTTTGAAGCCAAGAGTAGCCAACAGGAGAAGAAAAGTGGAGAAATAGGATTATATATCACAAGAACAAGTAAAGAATATCTAATAAGAATAATAAATTCTTACTAGATATTCTTTACTTGTTCTTATTAAATATCCTTTACTAATATTACTTCTTTACTTTTTGTTCTAATTATTCTTATAGATTCTAATTATTCTTATAGGATTATATTCTTTACTTGTAATTAAAATAAATTATTATCTAATACAACTAAATAAAGAATATCTAATCTTAAACAGGCTAATTACTCGAATAATAGTGGTAAATGTAACTGCTATCAGAGAAGATAAAAGGTTATTAAACACACAGATTAACATTGGAAACACATTTCATTAATTACAGTACTAGACAGAATAGTGTTATAATAACATTATAAATTAGATAAATTTAAACATGCGAATTATCTTTCCTATAAATTACATCTGTTAATGCTTTATTGATTTAATATTCTTCTTTGATAATAATAGTCATGGTGTCTAAAGCACACCGGAAAACTTAATATAGTTAACTGGCGTTCGAACGATTATTCGGTACTATAGTTCCGGAAAAAACGTGTTAAAGGATAGTATTTAGTACTTTCAGGAAAATTCTGGAATAAACATGTTACGCAAATTAGATGGAGAAATAATCCATAATTTATTGATCCGTATAAAGTCTGTAATTTTAGAAAAAACATGCGCATAATTTGCACCAAGGTATCAATCATAGAAGCGGAGTTTATTTCTTTACTTACTATTTTCTCATTAATGGGGTTTGCAAAGCGATATGCTAACGTAAAGGTGAAAATCACCAATGAATAAAACTTTGTATTTTTTTTTAAGTTTACATTTAAAAAATATTTTTACTTCGTAAACTGAAGTTTTTATCATTCAGATTTCGATATTAAATATGTACATAGAAAGAAAGAGTTGGGGTATACTGGAATTTGAAATTCTGGTCGAACTGCCAATGCTTAGTGACTTTACCGCCTGGTTGTACCACTTCTTGAAATTAGGCTGATCAGATAATATATGTTGAAAAATATATTAAAGGAAAGAGAAAATACAATATCCGTAAACATGAAAGCATGCTGAATTATAGATTTACCTGTTTGGTAAGATGCCATAATGAAATATTAGGAATCTCTACATATAATAAAAGAAAGAGTCTGTGTGTCTGTGTGTATGTGTGTGTGTTTCGTTCGTGTTGCGAGTAAGCTAATAGACCCAGGGCCACGAAATTTGGTACATAGGTGTATCTACACAAGAGCCAGAGCACCTCGAAGCGATTTTTTCGAAATTAGAATTCGAATTTTTTTTATTTTATGTTTTGTGACCAAATCGCGTCATTTTGAGACATAATAGGCTATAGGAAAGCGAGATTTCACTCTATACATTTCATTTTTACATCGTCGTGAAGCGTAGATACTTAGCTATTTTACGAACTTAAAATAAATTTCGTATTTCAATAAATCGATTAAATACGAATTTATTTAGGAAGGTGAGCTTAACACCTTTTCGGCGGAATTTTTTTAAAAAAAACTTATTTTAAAAAATGGGCTGTTTATTTTCCTTTGATTTTTGGACACGTTGAACTTTAATCCTTTCGACTCCTTTTAAAAAAAGAATTTTGGAAAAATAATAATATTTTGTATTTTTTTTTAATTTTTTAAATGAAGCTTCCGAATACACTTCTCACATCTCAGATATTTTAAAATGTAGTTTTGGCAACAATTTTCCTTTCTTATTGTTGTTGATAGATTTTTGATGAAATTGCATCATTTCGAATAGTTTCATTCTTTTAAAAATTTCGGTTTGGCAACAATTTTTCATCGTATTTCTTATGTTACTGTTTTTAAGAGACCGAAAAGTTTAAGAAATTAAAAAGTTGTTTCTTTTTGCAACGGTAATTTGTTTAATTACTTTATTAGGATAATTAATATTTGTTCATTCAAACTATCGAGTAAAAACACTTTATAAAATGCTTGCTTAAAATCTTCCTATGCCTGAAACGAAGCTCAAAGACTTCGCTTTACAAGTTAAGTGGCTGCGATGTGACTGCTGACACATTTCCTCAGAAGATTACCTAAAGTATCATAACATTTCAAAATTTCAGAAAAAGGATCATTCAAACTATCGAGTAAGAAAATGTTTAAAAAATTTTAATTTTATTGTAGAATTTTTATATAATTTTTTATGTTGTCACGGGGGTGCTTAAGAACGGGGATATACATTATGCTTTAACAAATGTTTAATGCACATCTCATGCAATTAATTTGCTAAAAATTCAACATGTATATGTTTTCCTGGAGATACATCAGGGCCGTATACAAAGGAGGGTTGGAATCTTAACAAAGAGAAAAACGTTGGAAGAACTTACGCGGCCATAGGTTCCAGGTGTTTCTTTTAGGCATTTTTCCGGTACGTTTAAAAGCCAAACGAAGGCTGGCCGCAAAACGGCTAGTATAACATAAAAGAATCAGTGAAGAAGGAAATGGCAACTTAAATCCTTGTAATCTACGTAAATGTATAACATTAGGAGTATTTACTATTAGCTTCAATACTGCCGCAAAATTTTATAAAAATTCTAAATGAGGTATATCATAAATCGGGAAACAATGTGCTTTACAGATCATCTCGCTTTACAAATAATTTAAAATAAATAATTTTATAAATAATTAAACCTAAAACTAGATTGGAAAATAAGCTGCATATTTAAGATTCATCTGTATCAAGGTGTTAAAAACATCTTCTATTAACTGGAATTATCATGCAGGAGTTTATGAAAATTATCATTTAAATATAAGTTAGCATTATACAATACAACAATATACAAATTCTAGATACAAGAAAACTTGAATACCATACAACAATATATGAAAAAGAAATGGACGAAGAAGAAGTTGAAATCCCAAGATACGAATAAAGGGAGTTCGAAAGTCAAAGGAAGAGAAGAGTGAAATACGGTTAGAGTTATCGGAAAGGAGAATAAATAAATATTTAAAAGTTTCTATTATTAAAATATGGAATTTGTAAGAAAATAACATTAAAATAACTTCAATGATTAAAAATGGAGAGCTTAATAAGGCATCTACTACAGTAATATTGGTGTGAATTTAGAATTGCTTAACCTAATTTTTAGATTTAATCAAGAGAATTTTTTTAATTAAATTAGAACTATTTACCTAAAATGGTGCATTTTTGTTAATATTTAGGCAAGACAAGAAAACTGATTTAAGGTGCGCTGCAAATCCGATATTTGATGGGTTGTTTTATATATATATATAATTAAATAACTT
>KK114864.1:591410-602329 GCA_000611955.2 Stegodyphus mimosarum | reverse complement strand
TGTGTCTATATGTATATATATATGCACAATCACCTTTTTGTGTGTCAATAATCTATCGGTTTTATGTAGGTCAAAACTGAATATATATATAATATATATATAAAAAGAAAACTCTCCATATTACATCTCCAAGCAACAGAAATTTAATTTAAAAACATCATTGAAAAGATATTTTTCAGAATTTAAAAAATTTTATATAATTTAAAGTCCTTCTTGCTTTGAACACAGTAAAGGAAAAACTAAATAGCAAAAATTCCAAAATCAAAAGTAAACTTTTTAAGTATCGAAAAACCAGTTACTGTTATTGATAGCAGATTAATCCACTTATCCAGGGGATAAACCAATCTACCATCCATTAACAGTAACTAAAATAAGAGAGAGTGTTTCATCTTATTTCCAAGTAAGCATCAAAATATTTGCTAGATCCAAATCATAAATCTAATTGATTCTCAATCAAAATAAAGATTTAGTCACTAAACCAAAAGAATCCTGTTAAAGAGCAAATAATCTCTAAGATTAAAATTTTTTCACTAAGAACACAATTAATCTAAACGAGATGCTTACTCTAGAAGACATATCCCCTACACTCTCATTTCATTTCAAAAACAAAAGTAGATTCAAGAACAAATTTAAAATATCATAAGAAGATTATAAGAAATAATCCATAAAATTAAAGTTAGAAACTGTAGTAAAAAATTTTAAAATCAAACTAGTAAGCAAAAATTAACCAACTTGCCTTATAATTTAAAATTTTAAAACCAAATGACTGGAATGCAAGTACGTATTAAGAGATGGAAGCAAAAGGGTTGTCGTATTTTGTATTGAAGAAAGTTCAGCCTAAATTGGCGACAAAACTACGAAGTTTCTTGCAGATACACAGAGAGCAGGCTGTTATTAAAATATCATAAGAAGATTATAGAAATAATCCAAAAAATAAAAGTAAAAAACTAGTAAGCAAAAATTAACTAACTTGCCTTCGAAATTTTAAAACCAAATGACTGGAATGAAAGTACGTATAATATTTTATAATTTATAGTGAATTGTTGCTTTATTACTTTGCAGCTTTAGCGCAAGTCTTGGGCTTATTAATTTACTTTTAATTACTTTCATTATATATATATATATATATATATATATATATATATATGTGTGTGTGTGTGTTTGTGTGTGTGTGCGTGTGCGTGTGTGTGTGTGTGTGCGTGTGTGTGTGTGCGTGTGTGTATTCTATTACTTGGAAATTTTTTAATTCCTGTGGAGACTAAAGAAGATTTGGCTCATTAGTATTTTACCCATTATAAAACTATAATTTAGTTATAAAAGAAATTCCTTTTTACTTAAGCACATACCAAATTTTTAATTTAATATTTATTTTGTATGCACAATTTTTGCAACATCTGATAAACGAAAATAGAGGGTTGAAATACAAGGTTGAAGTCTCAATGAAATATCCCAAAAATAAGGATAAATGACTTTTTGTAGATCCATGTTATTTCGACGAAAAGCAAAATCCAAAATCGTGCAGTTTGTAGGTTTTCTTTGTTCTTTTTCAGCCTTCGTATACAAGGTGGGGCTGCTATTGTTCGTTGTGCAGAAGTTGGCACTAAGAAGAAGGTCTCCTTATTAGATAAGTTGGGGGTGTTTAATTAAATTTCGCGCAGTTCGTATCCTATTTCAGAATGTCCTTAAATGTTAGCCTACAGTTTCTTACTAAGTATGCAAATTGTGACATTTTAATAGAATCTCAATTGCTATCGATGACTCAGCATCTCCACGTTTTTAATACGGAGTCAAGGCCTTGTCATTATCATTCTAATTACTTGCAATGCATCTGTCTTTTATGTTTTATTATTGGCAGATACAATAGTTTTAATTTCATTCATTAGAAGTTCACTGACATGCATGTCAAAATATCTTCCTCCGGGCAAAAGCGTTCTTGATTTACAGCGTAGCTATCTAGACAGAAGAATCGTACGAGCAAAACTTCGAAATGAAGGAAAATCTGAGACGTTCCATCACGCTATCGAATCGAAAAATAAAACAGTAATACTTGCCTTTGCGGACGACTTTGTTGTTATCGCAGTCACACATAAGGAAGTCACTGCACTTCCGCTTCATTATTTTCTGTTTTAGCTCACTGGTTTTTAAATTTATCAGGCCAGTAATAAAACTTCAGATGAACACAGATAGTGAAAATTATTGACTTTCAGCCGTAAGTATCTAAACTTAGAGCTCTGCTTTGTATTTCATAACGTTTGAATGATTTTCTGTCCTTCCAAAGTATTTTATCACTTTAAAAAATCTATGTTTTTTGAGCTGTTTTTTATGGGTACCCGACACTGTCATTCATTAAAATAATTTTCTGTGGTATTACCAATAAATTTAATTTTGAATTAAAGAAATGTTTAATTGTTTTGCTTCTGCTAATGATATTTCTGTTAAAAAAATCTGATGCGGACACCATATGATTTCCTTGTAAGGAATATTAAATCATACGCATTTTTTGCTGCATTTCATTTAAACTTATATCCTCGAATTTCATTAGACATAGATTTCTCATTCAATTAATTCAGTTCTCCCTTCGCGGCAAGGCAAAAAATGCATAAACTTCAAAATAGCTTCATTCACAATTAAAAAATATATATACATATAAAACACCAAATGCAGTTAAAAACAATTAAAAAACAATTTTTACAATTAAAATTACAGTTTCTACAAAACAAAAATTAATAAAATAAACAATTTGGCCAGCACGTAACAAGGCAGACTTTTCGTTGCACAAAACTAAAAGTTTCCTTTTCCTCCCACTCCGCAAAAAGACACTGAAGGTGCAAAAACTGACTTAATTCACTATTCTGCTAACTTAATTCAATTGTCAACAAATATGGCTGCTATAGTGAAGAAAAAATTAGGTTTAGGCCGCACTTGAACAACTTTTAAACTGTTGATAATTCTAAAACTAACTAAAGGCATAAAAACTTTAACCGGAAGATAACAATAACATAATTCAATCATTCTTAGAGCAAAAAATGCGCAGTTTACCAACATGTAAGAATAAAAAAATAACTGAGCTCATCGAGCCGAGTAACAAAGTGAGTATATATATATATATGAATTTAACAAAATTTCTATTCATAAAAAGCAATTTAAAGTAAAAAATTAATTATAGAAATAAGTTTAAGAGAAATTATAAATAATTTATATTGCTGGGAACTAATGAACTAATCTACAATATCATTTAAATTCTGAGAACATAAGTAAATCAAGTGCAAGTATCAAAAATAAAATTGTAACTAATTTTTTTAAAAATCCTAAAAATAAAAAATATGCATAAGTGAATAATTGTTGAGCTGGCAGAAGACAGACTTATCGAGGAGAAGTTGCCCTCAAACCTATCTCTTCAATTATTCAATTCGTGTTTCGTCATTTATGTAGGCAAATGTAAAATTCAAAACCAAAAGTAAAACCAAATCATGTGACCTACCAAAAGAAATTCAAACGAGTGGAACTTTTAGAAAAGTACAAATCGAAGCCAATACAAAATAATACCCTTTATAATACCAATTTTTTAGAAAACCAATTTAATTTGGAAACTCTTGCCCACGAAAAACGTCCCCGACATGAATATGCATATAAACAAAAAAGATACAGAAACTATTAACATACTAAAAATAAACTAGAAACTAAATTAAATAATACTAAAATAATATTATAAAGGCAAGTAAAAAGTAAGTTTTAAATTAAATTAATTAATTCACCATTATTTCTATTGGATGTGGACAACGAGCAGCACGTCAAATTGAGTGATGTAAAGTAGTGTTCCTTCTATTTATAAAAGTGGGCGCTAGTAAAAGGTAAAGTTGAGTGATAAGCTGCTGTATGTAAGAACCATTTAAAAACTATTTAATATTATGCTGCAAACTATATGTAATGTAAAAAGTGTGTTCTGTAGCTAAAATTGTTTTTAAATCTAACTGTGTAGTAATGTAAAAATGTGTAAAAATTGTAAAAAGCAAGCTGTTGTAATGTGAAAAATGGTTGCAAATTACTAAGGAATGTAATAATTTTTTAGTAAATTTAATTTAAGAAGTATTTTTGAATTTTAAATTATAAAAATTAAAAATTTTTTATGAAAGTAAAAAGTATTGTAATATTTAATTATATTGAAACTGAATTTTAGATGTGTAATAAAACTTTCTAAATACTGGCCAAAAAATTAAAGAAAAGGAGAAAAAGATTAAAATTTTCACTCACTCTTTTGAAACAATATATATATATATATTTATATATTTATATACTTATGGTGCGGGAGGTTGCCACCAAAACGGGAGGTGTACAGCTACATGTTATAGCACAGCCCTATATACAAAATTTCAACGTTCTGCGGTTTCTCGTGAGTTATGCGAGACACATGAATACATACATACGTACGGACAGACGTTATAAAAAGTCACTTCTGAATCTATTTTAAATCAATTTTATAATCCCTTTGGGAAAAAAAGAGATTCCTTTATTCTGTCCTTACGTACAAATGTCACGCAAAAACATTGTTAAATTGAATTAGATGGTGGTCAAATTGGACATGTTCGTTGAAGTATGATACCAGAATTTTTCTTGATTACAATGTTTCCTTTAATTCGTACAAGGAAGTAAAAATTACAAAATACGGATCCATAATTATTTTCAAAGTTTTTAATTGAATCTTTAAGTAATCCATAAGTACCTATGAGTACCAATAAGTAATGCCATTTTTATTGAAAAATGTGAATTTAGTATATGAGATTAATAAGCGGAGCTGAAGCATGTATACATAGATATACAGGGTGTTCGGAATAAATTTGACAGTTTCGTAAGGGAAAAGAAAATCCGCTTTGTATGTATTAAATTTAATGAGTTGACAAAAAAATTACAGGCAGAGTAAATTACAATACTATCAACAAGATTCACTCAAAATAACCAGCATTAGCATCGATCACAGCTTCAATCCTGCTTCGAAACCTTGAACAAGCTGATGCTACAGTCTCCCCGGGAAGGGCCTCAAAAACTGTTTTAATTTTATCCATTAACTGGGCTTTTGTATTACTGGAAGTGCGATTGGAGTGTTTTTCAACTGCGCCCCATACAAAATAATCCATGGGGTTAAGGTCTGGGGAGTTTGGACGCTAAACATTTGGACTGGTGAAGTCGTAGAAATTTTCAGACAACCATTTTTGACTTTTCCCAGAGGTGTGGCAAGGGGCCGAATCCTGCTGCCATACATACGGCCTACCTTTGGCTACTCTTGTTATCCAGGGCTTGACTACAGTGTTTAGCAACTCCACGTAACCATCTGATCCAATGCCAGGGTTCTTTAACACCTGTTCCTGCAGATTTGCGAGGAATTCTGCTGTACGAATGCAATTAGATCGTCTGCTAGGGATCTTTCTTCTTGCTACATCCTCGTAGTCACCATTGCAAGTCTCTGGTTTATGCCTGATTGTTTTTACTGTGTTCAGGGAGCAGTGGGCAGCAGTCATAATGTCCTTATTTTGATGGCCGGCACGAATCATCATGATGCAAGTTATTCTCTTCCATTATTCGGGTGGGTTTCAGTCATCCATCCTTTCTGACATCTTGTATATGAATGAAGAAGGGTCCAAACTTTTAAATGACCAGTAGTGTGTGTCAATACCTCCAACCTACGGGAAAATATAATTAATTATAAATATGTCAAATTTATCCCGAACACTCTGTATAATCGTAATTTTCTATGACCTTCTCCTACCTGGTTATCAAGAATTCTATCCAAGGTTTAAAACTTACCTCTGCTTTGGAATCAAAAATACACATTGAGCGCAGTTCTTACCTATCGGAAGATCGGACAGAACATCTCATCCGAGTTTCATAATTTTTTCTCGAGTCATGCTGGCAGCATCTGGTCTCACGTTACCATGGTGAAGAATTATATCTTTCTGTTATTTAAAACAGGTTATTTTTTTCCATGCATTGGCTGTTTTCAATGAAGTTGAAAACCACATTAAAGGTTTCTCCGACGTTAAGCAGATCAAAAGGAATCACACCATGAATGTTCTGCCATGAATGTTCTGAACCAGGAATGTTCTGAAACACAGAATTTTGTTTCCATATATAAAGCCTCTGAATTTTCCTATTATGTTTTCATATTTTCTCCCTCCTTTCCAGCATGCCTTCGTGATGTAATGGCAGCACACTGCGCACGTATTGAGAGATCCGAGTACCTGTGAGGGCATTGCTTTCTTTTTTCTATCTCCCGCTGCAAAATAATCTAATGACTCTGCAATGGCGCCCGAGCTAAAAAGTCATATGTGAAATTTCGTCACCACCAGCATTTGGAGGATAAGTCCCCTAATCCACAGTCGCCCTTTAAAAAGGGGGAGTAATAAGGTATTTCCTTTCTCATTCCAGCACGCCTTCGTGGTATAATGGTAGCACAATCGGCGCGTATTCGAGAGGTCCATGTTCGTGTCCCGGTGAGGGCATTGCTTATTTTACACGTCTCTTGCTTCAAAATAATCTAATGACTCTACGTTGGGGCTCAAACTGAAAGGTGATAGACAAAAATTCTTCACCACCAAGATTTCGCGATTGAGTCCAGGTATTTCTTTCTCCTTCTAGCACGCTTTCGTGGTATAATGGTAGCGCAATCGGTGCGTATTCGAGAAGTCCAGGTTCGTATCCCGACGAAGGCATTGCTCATTTTTCATGCCTCCTGCTTCGAAATAACTTAATCACTCTACATGCTTACTATGAATTCTTTTCTTGTTCTCTGTTATAGTCATAAGAGGACTTTTATTTATGGAGGTTTGCTAGTTGTATTCTGGAAGACCTTTGCAATTTTGTTTTCATTATGACCACAGAGAGCATCAACACACTGGCATGCTGAGTCATCTGGAGGAATTTCAGGAGGGACTGAAATGCTACCACTAACCAGTTGCTGTTTTTGACCTGTTTGTTGTACTTGCAAATGTCTAAACAAAAAAACGGTATAAATTACATTGATATTCTCACTGGCATTTTGATAGCAATTAACCCTTTTAGTACCGAACGGCGATATATCGTCGTTCGGTGCACTTGCCAAAAATACCAACGACGATATATCGTTGCGCCTTTGTTGGGGCCTTATTGTACTCATCACAAGAGGTCTGTGTTTCAAAATAACTTTATAAAATGTGAAAATGGTTCATATTCGATGCAACACAAGTGAAAAAATGGTTATTAGATTTAACTTTTTGTTATATCTTATGCTGATTAGTGCCGCGGGTGTGTATATGTTAGAGCGATAAGATAGAAACGGGACGTAGTCGATTCACGCATGCCACTTGAATACTCCGATAACTATCATAAACATCATAAAGATTGCGATTACGGTCCAGAGAAACTATCCCGGGTACCCTTTCTATCTTATCGCTCTAATCGCGGCACTAATCAGCATAAAATATAACAATAGGTTAAATCTAATAACCATTTTTTCACTTGTGTTGCATCGAATATGAACCATGTTAACATGTTATAAAGTTATTTTGAAACACAGACCTCTTGTGATGAGTACAATAAGGCCCCGACAAAGGCGCAACGATATATCGTCGTTGGTATTTTTGGCAAGTGCACCGAACGACACGGTACTAAAAGGGTTAAGTTGAAAGAGCATGCAGTACCTAATATGAGCTTCCTGTATAGAATTTAAGTGTTATATGATTAACATTTTCTTAAGCATCTCAACTGAAAGCACAACATTGAATATTTGAATAAACAAAACTGGCTCGGCGTGGAGCTTAGCGGTAAAATCACTGAAAGTGGTAGCTCCAACGTAATTCGACCTGCCCTCAAATCGTAGCGAATGGGTTCGATGCATGAATGTTGTCGTTGTTTTCCTCAAATACCATGTGAGTATGAGTCAGCTTCCCTAAAATCACGAAGGCATCCTTTCCCTTAAGCAGGCAGTCCTATTGCTCTTTGCCGTCATTAAAAATACAAAGTTGTGATAAACAGCCACGAATGCCATCTGTTGAGATTATTGCGGATATTTGCCGTTTCTCTTCTTTATTTTCATTTGTAAGGTTTTAGTTTAAACTAACAAAGTTTTATTTTAATTTCCCTTTCCTATGAGTTCTTATTTCAATTTCCCGTTAGAATGAGCGCGCGTTTCAGCTTTATGCTACTTTGAAGTGGAGCCAAGTTTGTATTTAAAGGTTAGCGAGGAATTTCTCAGGGTGAGAGAGCTTTTAGTCTCAGATCACTGAGGCTCTGTTCGACGTTCGCCTGACCAGTTAGTATTTGAATTCTAAGCCTTAGCGCTGTTACGCTATTACTTATTGAAATAATCTAAGTTCGTTAGTATTAGCTGAATCTTGCTACGCACCATTGATCGTTTAGCATAGAGGCCAACCTCGCGTTCATGGCTCTGTGAGCAACGACTACTTAATTTCTATTTTTATTTTAAATTATTTGATTGTTCAAGTTAGCCCCAAGTGCGATCATTATTTTCTGTTTCCCTTCCGAGTTGGGAAGTGGCTGTACATAATAGTGGTTTAATAAAAGAGGATTTTAAATCCTTCTTACATACAGTTATTCTACCACTTAACCACAGTATTCTACCACAGAACATAGCTGTATTCAGCTCCCTGTTCAAGATCAGGACTTTAACTTCTTCACGAATATGTTCGCCAAAAGTATGCACAGAACACTCAGTCCTGACACATTCACTTTCTTGCCAAAAATATATGTCACTGGGATTCTTGTTATCATTTAAGGCAGACTATTTATGGGCTAAATAAAGCTGTAAAAGAATAAAATACTTCTCTCCAGGAAAGGGGTAGGTGTAACGTCAAATGACTATCAGACGTGAAGTATATGTTATTTCACACGATATGTAGAGCTGTGTCAGGGAAACCTTTTCGCGTTGCCTCGAACAGCCCACTAAGGTAAAAGGATTTAAAGCTATTCAAAGCAGGGGTTCTCAACCGGTGGTACGCGTACCGCTGCTGGTACGCAAAAGAAAAATGTGGTGCGCAAAGAAGCAAAGTACTTTTAACTATTAAATTCAAAAATTGAAACCCCAACATCCTGCTTGAGTTATACGATCTGAGCTCTGTTGAAGAAAAGGTTTTCAGTTTTTGTTTAGATGGTACGTGGTAGGTAAAAGACTAAGAATCGTTAATTTAGAGGATGTTTTTTTGTCAAGGTGCGTTGATGCCTGTGTTATCCATATAGTGCAGAAGATTGTGCAGTTGGTATTAATTTCAAAAGGCAGTCGTTTGATGATAAGTAGTCTTTCGTGATGTCAGTGATGCATCGTCCTTAATGATTTAGTGTTATTATTCGAAAGAATCTCTGTGTTACGCAATTACATTGCTGAGAAAATTGATATGAATGATTTTTTGTTTTTAATTTAACATTTAACAAACGGATCAGAATAATCATTCAAATTTGCCTACAGTAAGGTTAGTAATCTACAGAAAAACATGCTTTGATTTGATATAATTGTTAGTAGAAATATTTAGAGTGTAAAATATAATAAAATGTATTTAATTAATCCTCTGACTGGCCAAGGTTTTCGCTAAGAAAGCACAAATTTCCCAAAACTACTACCAGAAAAATTTATTTGCTTGATTTAATGTAAAACGTTTCCTGGCATTTTACACCTGGATTTATGTACTTTTAATATATTACCTAAATTTCTTTGACATATTTTAATATGCACGTATATATACGTTCGTACAGATATCACAAAAAATATTCTTGACCGTATATATACGGCCTTGCCGGTTAGATAGTTAAGCCACGTCAAAAAATTTGTTGATCCAAATCACTGAACCTTAATGCAAAATGCGCACGAAAGCACGAAACGGGTCTCAGAATTTATCAGATATTCCCATTGTAAGGCAGAGATTCTCAGCCGGGGAGGATTCCCTTCTGACTGGGAATCTCATAGTTTCACGGGGACAATGCGGTCAATCTTTTATTTCGCTGTTCAGTTTTGGTTTCTAATTAATGAATATAACACAAGGTAAAAATACATGAAACCTCAAAATATCTTTATTAAAAATTGAAAAATATAGAAAAATATAAAACATAAATACAGTTAAAACACTTTAAATAAAATTTTTTGCAATTAAAATTATACTTTCTACGAAAAATAAGCAATTCGGCCAGCCAGCAAGAAGGCAGATTTTTCGGTGCACAAAACCGAAAGTTTACTTTTAGTCTCACTCGGCAAAAAGGACACTGAAGGCGAGGAAATTAACTTAATTTATTGTGGACTCTATGCTAAGTCAATATATTTGATAATTTAATAACTTATATGATGATTCCAGAATTAATTTTACATAATTTAATTCGCAATAACAAAAGAAGACGTTATCTTTGTTATTGCGAAGCTTACTTTGTAGAGACATTAGGTATTTTTGGAAGCATCAGACATGAAAAATGAGCAACGCCTTCGCCGGGAATCGAATCACAGACCTCTCGGTTACGCATCGAGCATGCACACCACTACACCACGAAGGCATGCGAAGAAGGCGGGATAAATACCTTATAAGTTTCTCTAGATTGGCAACAAATCCACTATTCTGTTAAGTTTCAAATATAAAGAAATATGGTTGCTATGTTAAACAAAAAAATAGGCTTAGTCGCACATAAAAAAAATTTAAATTGTTGATAATTCTCACAAATGTTGCATACAGGTTAACTAAAGGCATAAAAACCTTAACCGGGTGATAAGAACAACATCATTCAATCATTTTTAAAGCAAAAAATGCACAATTTACCAACATATAAGTATAAAAAAAATTGATCTCACTGGAGCCGAGTAACAGAGTGAATATATATATATAGAGAGAGAGAGAGAGAATCTATATATATATGTATAGAGAATTTTTCTGTAGATATATATATATATATATATA
>KK114864.1:561646-591338 GCA_000611955.2 Stegodyphus mimosarum | reverse complement strand
TATAAAGCAATAATTCACTATAAATTATAAAAAGAAAACTCTCCATATTACATCTCCAAGCAACGGAAATTCAATTTAAAAAAAACATTGAAAAGGTATTTTTCAGAATTTAAAAATTTATAGAAATTTCAGTCCTCCTTGCTTTAAACACAGTTAAGGAAAAACTAAATCGCTAAAATGCCAAAATCAAAAGTAAACTTTTTAAGTATTGAAAAACCAGTTACTGTTATTGATAGCAGATTAATCGATTTATCAAACCGATCTACCATCCATTAACAGTAACTAAAATAAGAGAGAGTGTTTCATCTTACTTTCAAGTAAGCATCAAATTATTTGCTAGATTCAAATCACTAATTGATATTCAATCAAAATAACACTATTAGTTCCTAAACCAAAAGAATCCTGTTAAAAAGCAAATAATCTTTAAGATCAAAATTATTCACTAAGAACACAATTAATCTCAAAGAGATGCTTACTTTAGAAGACATATCCCCTACACTTTCTTTCCATTTCAAAAACAAAAATAAAAACAAAAGTAGATTCAAGAACAAATTTTAAAAAATTATAATTTATGATTAAAAGAAATAATCCATAGAATTAAAGTTATAAACTGTAGTAAAAAACAAACTGGTAAGCAAAAATTAACCAACTTGCCTTCGAAATTTTAAAACCAAATGACTGGAATGCAAGTACGTATTAAGAGATGCTTTTTGTTCGGCCGATTGCAACCAAAATAGGAGGTGCACATCTACATGTTATAGCAGTCCTATATAATAAAATTTCAACGTACTAAAGCTACTCATTTTTGAGTTATACGAGATACATACATACCTACGTAACGCACGGACGCCACAAAAAAAAACTCTTCTGAATCCATTTTTTTTCCGTTGAAATATGGTAAACGTAATTTTTTATGATTACAATACTTTCTTTACTTCGTACTTCTTTACAAGTTTTGATACCTATCAACATTTTCTATACTTTTCTGTTGTTTATTTAATAAAAGAATTTAAAAGCAAATCTAAAGCTAAATAAATATATGTGTATTTTTCAAATTTTGGAAAGGAAGGAACATGAACTTCTAGCTGCACTGAAAGACGTGGATGGGGCAAAAGAGGCTGAGAACTACTGATGCAAGGTTAATAATAATAAATTTCGTGGAGAGGTTAATCGTAAATTTAGTGTCTATAAAAATCTATTTTTTTTCCGTTGCTCAGTTTCTGGGAGTTATGATAAAGAGAGTAAGGCAAAGGAAATGCGATGGTAAGTGAAGGTAGGAAAGCTTTTAGCCCACTTTTACTCATCAAAAAGTAGCATATAAATGTTGAAGCAAACATTTTCTATGCATTGATATATGATTGCTATCTAAAAACATTCTATTTTTGTCTTTGGAACAAAGAAGAAATTTCCTGAAGACAATAGTTTTGAGGTTATAAGATCAAACATATTTTCTGTAGTTTCAAGTATGACTTGCAAGAAAATATAGCAAAGGTATTTTCTCCCTTCTTCTGCATGCCTTCGTCGTGTAACGGTAGCACACTCGACGAGTATTCAAGAGGTCCAAGTTCGAGACCCAATGAGGGCATTGCTCAATTTTTCTGCCTCCTGCTTCAAAATAACCTAATAACTTTATAGTGCCGCTCGAATAGTGCCTAATAACTTTATAGTGCCGCCTAAAAAGGTGGTGGATGAGGATTCTTCACCACGAGGATTTGGCGACTGGGTCCGTTAATCCCCAACCACCCTTTAAAGGGGAAGTATATAAGGTATTTTCTCTCTTCTTTCTGCATGCCTTCGTGGTGTAACAGTTAGCTCACTCTACGCGTTTTCGAGAGGTTCCAGTACGAGTCATTGCACATATTTCGCATTTTCTACAGAGACTGTTCGCCAATTTTTTACACGATTTTGGTAAGCGGTAATGAAAAACTCTTTTGATGCAAAAGAAGTAATTGCAATTGTACTACGTTTTTAAAAGTCAAAATTATCGTCTGTGGCTGGAAAGTTTTGTTTTTATTCAAAATGGCGAATTTAACAAAGCAGTGGTTCGAAGGCTATATTGACGCTCTTTCCGAAGAGAAATATGCATACTCCGTTATCCAAAAACGATGTGAGAGTCGTGGTTTTATGATATCTAAAGCATCGATAGAGCGTCATCAACAAGAAAGGAAAAAAAACCCTCAAATTGGAGCCTCCAGTGGGGCAAAAATTCCAAACAAGTATCCAAGGAAAAATCGGACATCTTCGACTATTGCAAAGGTACGTTGTTTAATGCTAAAAGAAAACCCCCCTAGTCGAAAGACAGTTGCAAAATCATTAAAATGCTCGGTGTTCACTGTAAACAAAATGATAAACGTTGATTTCAATCTTAAGAAAGCGAAAAAACGCAATGTGCATCGTCTTCTTCCAAAGCATATCGCTCGACGCGGGACACGCTGCAGAATTCTATACGAGAAACACTTATACAAAGAAAAATGGAAAACAATTGTCACAATAGATGAAGCAATGGTGTATTTAAATCATTGTAACAAAAAAGAGCAATTTATTATCATAAAAGGGGAGAAAAAAATTTAAGTACATGGTTCAAAGAATCGAAAGAACGTTTTTCTAAGGGATTCGTGATTGTTGCTGGTTTTTCTTATAATGGCAAGTTAAAAAAAAGAGAGTGCAAAAAAAAACGACAAGATTAACTCCAAATACTATCAGGAACGTATTTTATTACAAATGCTTCTAAATGAAATACCATCGCTTTACCCACAGTGCCATCCATCTGTGAGAATCCATCGGGACAAAGCTAGCAGTCACACATCAAAATCCACTCTAAATTTCCTAAAAGAAATAAAATAAAACTGGTCTCGAGGCCATACCCTTCACTGATATCCCTACTCAATCTCTCTATGTGTCACCTATGGATTTTTGTGCTTTCGGACTTTTAAAAACTGCATTATCCAAACGTTGTTCCAAAACCCTAACAAACTCTGGAAACTCTGGAAAGCTGTTCGGGAGGAATGGGATAGAATACCTATTCTGACACTTCAAAAGGCATTATTAACCTGGAAATAGCGGTGTCGAAAGATAGCTCAGAATAAGGGATGTCAAATAGAACATTTAAAACACAAGAATTTTATGTAATTTAGTTTTGTGAATACAATATACTTCGTCTAAAAAATGTGCGAACAGCCTCTGTACTTAAAATAACCTAATGTCTCTACAATATAAAGAACTACGAGTATTTTGGAGGAATCATTTGGATGAAAAGATTATATAAATTGTTCATATTACTTATATAGCTAACATCTTTCTTAAGAAAATGTAGGTAGAAATACAGACTGAAAGCAAATAAAAGTGCCTAATATATGAAAAACCAAAGTGCTCATTAAAAATTCTATCTGCAATGCAAGCAGATTTCTGTCAAAAAAAATGAGCAACCTCTTACCTCCTTTTAAATAAATAGCGAATATTTTTCATTTGTCTTTTACTCGATCACTTTCACATTTTGTCGTTCAGACTAATTAAGCACAATTAATTTTATAATGGTTCAGACTTATATGTGTCATATAGCTGCAGCAGAGTGCCATGATTAAGAAAAATGTTTCTAAAAACTGGTGAAGTCCTATTTCAAACAGGAAATTACTCGGACTAATCATACGAAAGTCTGTTCAGATCTTTCAGTAAAATATCATTTTCAGTATATCAATTTTTTCTCATTGATATGAAAGTCTCAAATACTAAACTTGGAAAGGTTTGGATTAAAATTTAATACAGTTTTTTATAAAAAAAATGTTATGGGCTTTAAGTAAAGTACCACATCCTGTTGCCTATTAAACACTTATATAAAGTACCACTTCCGGTTGCCCAATTTTACCCAAAAAGAAAAAAACCTTCAGCGGAGTTGCAAAGTTCATACGTATTTCTTGGATTCAAAATTTGGTACTTTATAAGTTTTCTCCCGCCTTCTTCGCGTGCCTTCGACGTGTAGATGACTAAAAGGTGGTGGATGATGATTCTCCACCACCACGATCAGGTGATTGGGGTCCCTAATCTCCAGTCGCCCTTTAAAAGGGGGAGTACATAAGGTATTTCTTCCTCCTTCTTCGCATGCCTTCGTGGTATAGTGGTCAGCACGCTCGACGCGTAACCGCGATGTCCGTGGTTCAATTCCCGGCGAAGGCGTTGCTCATTTTCCATAACTCCTGCTTCGAAATAACCTAATGACTCTGCAACTGTTGTCAAGACTGAGTGTTCGGTGCATTTTCTTGGCGAACATCTTAGTGAAAACTTTAAGTCCTGATCTTGAACAGGGAGCTGAATGCAGCTATGCTCTGTGGTAGAAAACTGTGGTTAAGTGGTAGAAGAACTGCACTTGAAAGGGATTTAAAATCCTCTTTTATTAAATCACAATTATTTACAACCACTTCCCAACTCGGGAGGGATACAGAAAGTAAGAGACCACACTTGGGTCTAAAATGAACAATCAAATAATTTAAACTAAAATTAAATAGAAATTAAGTAGTCGTTGCTCACAGAGCTATAAACGCGAGGTTGGCTTCTATGCTAAATGGTGCGTAGCAAGATTTAACTAACACTAACGCACTTAGATTTACTTCAATAAGTAATAGAGTAACAGCGCTAAGGCTTAGAATTTAAATGCTAGCTAGTCAGGCAAACGTCGAACAGAGCAGCCGTGATCTGAGACTAAAAGCTCTCTCACACTGAGAGGTTCCTACCTATCGCTTAAATAGAAACTTGGCTCCACTTCAAATTAGCATAAAGCTGAAACGCGCACTCATTCTAACGGGAAGTTGAAATAAGAACACATAGGAATGGCAAATTAAAATAAAACTTTGTTAGTTTAAACTAAAACCTTACACTGTAAACAGGCCTTTAGGAGCTTCGAGTAAATTACTGCCTTCGGTTATCTAATTTTATCCAAAACTTTTTATATGAATGTAAAAACCTTGAATACGGAAAACGAAACCTTTTGGAGGCTTGATATTAGAGCCATCGTCGACGAAAAATGCGCCACGCACATATAGACATACAGGCAGATAGATATTATTGTAAAAAAAAGTAAAAATGTACTGTGGGGATTCTAATTCGTTCTTAAAACTCATTAATTTTTGTTTCGAAAACATTACCTGCCTTACCTATACAGGGTGTCTCACAAGGTCGTTGCTAAACTTAACATACTGATCTGTCATACTAGAACAAACGAGATTTACTTAAGAACTTGTGTCCGAAAATGCGAACGGCCACAGCTAGAAAGCAATGTTCGCAGGCTTATTGGAGAATGGGAAGCGGGGTCATTTCAGCCGAGGACGTTGCAGGAGAAGGATGAATTGGTTTACTAACTTAGAATTGGCTGATGATGCCGCGAATCAGTCGCATGGCCCCGCAATCCCCCGATCTGACTCCCCTGGATTTCTGCCTGTGGGGATACATGAAGTCGATGGCATACGAGACGACCGTTACATCGGACATGGATTTCGTCGCCAGGATCTTGGAAGCTGCGACGCAGATCTGTAAACCACTTGCCCAATTTGAACGGTGAATCCATGAGTCCATGAAGGCATGCGTCGACGTTGTGAAGTATGCATTGTGGCAAATGGAAGGAATTTGTAACATCTTCTGTGATTTAACCATGTTCTTTAATAAAAATCATAACTAACACCTCTTTGGACTTATTTTCTTTCTCCCCCTGTACTTCTGCCAATTTTGCCTCTAGCGGCCACCGCCTGCATTTTAGGACACAAGTTCCTATGTAAATATTGCTTGTCATCTCGGCAGTAATATTTTTGTCAAGGAAAATGCACTGCATGGAGTTATTCTGCAAGTGCAGAAAAGTGACTGGATGACTGTGACCTTGTGAGCTGAGTAAAATCGTGACCATAGCGAAATTAGAAGCCAGCTCGCAGTGGTAAAATCCGCGGATATTGCCTAGTGGAGAATTGTCTCCTAAGGCAGGATTCGTAAAGGATTTAAAGTATTAAGCCTCTTGGACGCAGTAAAAGGAAATGAAGATAATTTACTATAAAAAAGGAAAAGTTCCCGATCAACATGACAAAACGCCATTGACGCCGTTCATCGTACATTGAATGAACGAAAAAATGAGAACAGTTTGGCACATAAAGCTAAGAAAGTGCTTTTTGCTTTTATTGTGCTTTTGTGATGACCCAAACAACAAAAATCTCCTTAAGATATTGTTGTCTTCTACAGGTTTGTGGATTTAGGGTAAACCATGATAACACTTGATGAAGGATAAAAACACAATTGTTCCCCAGTATTACACAGGACAGTTCCAGACACATGTTTACAGCCGCCGAAAAACTACGATAAACACGTTGAAACAATCAGCAACGCAGCCTTCAGGCTACGACGGTGAAGACAGCTTCACTGCAAATCACTAAAGTACGGCTCCCGACTCAATCGAAAGTTCTCGAACTAATTTCTGAGCTCAAGACACTACTACTGAACTCAACATACTCTCCTACTCCGCGTACAAGCAGGGTGTATATAGCTTTTGACCTGCGTTCGAGAATATCGGAAAAACCGGTGAGAATTAGTTCTAGAATGTTCTCGCTCTGCCTATGGCATATCGCCAAATTTTGTCTCCAAATGGGCGATTTCGCTCCATATCTGGCAACCCTGCCTTTTCTTTTCACTTTCTGGCAACTCTAAGCCCGCTTTGCGAGAAAGCTATCTTACCGCAGCTGGGCATTCCGCAACGCTATTATGCTTAAAACTAATAAGTAAGAAAAATACTGTTGAGTGCATGTCCTTATTTTCATTTTATTTCATTTTATTTATTTTGTTCATTTGTTAATTTATATTTATTTATTTATATATTTTTAAATTCAGTAAATTTGTAGCGGTTTATTTCATTTAACTCTTAGCTGCTTTAAATAGTCTCAAGTTAATGCTGCTTTGTTGACATTACATAAATATACTACGCAGGTTTACAAATACATACATGCCAGTTAATGCAAGACGTTCTAGTGAAATGAAAAAGAAAAAATCAGATATATTAAATCTCTAACTGTTAATAGAATTAAAGACGTAGACTTTATTAATAACGCAGCAAAATAAATCATTTACAAATACAGATCATTTTCTACCTGTTATTTACTTTTACACGTTGTCACAGAAAATTCACTGATATAAGGCCTGTCTCCCAAATCACCCTAATTTCCCATAATTAATATAACGGATTCCTGATTGAGAAATTTGCGGAAACTCATTTTTGAATGAAAACAATGAATCAAATAAGAAAATTGTAGATAAAAGAGTAAAAGGTGTCTACCAAGTGCCGAGCGGTAAAAGCCGCTCAACGCTGGTAATTCGGTCTGGCGTTTGAGCTCTGGCGAACGGGCTGAATGTCCGGGCGTTTCCCCTTGTGTAACGTGAATATAAGCCGGTTGTCCTTAGAGCATCCTCTACGTAGGTATCTCTCCGTTTCTGTGTAGTGTCTAAAGACGATGCATTTAATAAATAAAATATATATGATGTGAACGTCACATGAATTCTTTGTAAGACCTACTAAAATACACATTTTTTTTTTTTTTTTTTTTTTTGCTGCGTTTCATTTAAACTTATTTCCTCGAATTTCCTTACAGAAGTATTTTCCATTCAATCTATTCAATTCTTACTTCAGTAAAGCAAAAATACGTCAGAAATCAAAGCATCTTCATTAAAAATTGTAAAATACAGAAGAGCATAAAACACGAAATACAATTAAAAGCAGTGAAAAAAAATTTTTTTTACAATTAAAATTAGAATTTCTATGCAAAAGCAAGCAATTCGGCCAGAGAGCAGGAAAACAGATTTTTCGGTGCACAAACTGAAAGTTTACTTTCAGTTTGCCACTCGGCAAAAAAACACTGAAGTTGGTGCAGAAACTGAATTAAGTACAGAGTTTCAAATGTAAACAAATGGCGGGCTTCGTTAGGCTTAGCACGACTTAAACATTTAAATTCTTAGTCTTGATAATTCTACAACTGTCGCATGTAGATTAAGTAAAGGCATAAAATCCTTAACTGGAACATACGAATAACATAATTCAATTAGTTTTGAAGCAAAAAATGCACATTTTGCCAATATGTAAGAAAAAAAATCTGATAGAAGAAGTAATAAAAATAAAAGAAAATTTAGAGTTTAAAATAATAATTAATGTTTTATGCTTTACTAACAAAGCACTATGCGTACTTTACGTGAGAACAGATTAATATGAATAATATAATTTGAATAAAATTGAAATTATGTGTAAAAACAAAACGCAATCTAACAGCCTTTTTCGTAGAATTATCTGAAATGTCATCTAAATTTGTTTCTGCTGCTAAATAATTAGTCTCTTTTCGCACGCAAACGATTTTAAACAATAAATTTTTAAAGTTGCCATCTTCGCAACTGGCAACAGCCGATCAGGGAAACGGCAGGCATTTTTTCTGAGATTAGTTGATAACAATAAATCTAAAAATGCGGATTCAGTTCTCCCTTCAAGCTAAAGTCGTTAACGTGTGGCTTTCGTCAAATTAGAATTGTGGAGCAAGATATCTAAGTAATAAATATTGATTTCATATTTCTTCTTTTTCAGTATCTCCTTTTGATTTAATTGTTTCTATTGATGATTCTAAAACTTCCATTTTATCACATATTTTCACTCAACTGTGAAACTTAGTAAGCCTGGTAAAACTAAATAGAATTGTATCATATTCCTGCATTTAGAAGATAGTAGTTGTAAATATTTTCTGTTTTTTTTTTAAATGACCCAATAAAATTTCAGTTATCTAGTTTTCAGATATCTGGAATTCCTTTTGTTTATATTCTTAATTCTTTTTATATAAATTCCAAGTAAAATTAGGCTGTTAGTTAATTTGTTTATATAATTTTAATTTTCTTCTTAATTTAAATTTTATGAGGAAGAATGTACTGCGGTATATATAGCATAAAAATCTAATTTTTTTAATCTTAATTTAATTTATTGCAAACTTTTAAGCGCCAAAGTTTAATAGCGTGTATTATATTCTTAATTTTATTTTGTGCTGTGTTCGGTTATGAAAATTTAACTTAAAGTTTAATTTTAATTGAATAGAAATAGGTGAAACATTTTGCTTTATAAAAATAAAAGCAATGTTACACTAAGTAATAATACTTAGTGCAAAAACATTACACTAAGTAATATTACACTACCACTTTGCTTATACTAGAAAAATATTACTATACTAACTGCTTAATTTATTACACTAAGATAAAAACAAATTATTTTTAAATTTCGTCTCTATATAAATTAAAATTAATTTAACTTTTTTATTTAGAAATCTTTAGCTATTAACAATATTCGAAGTTAATTTTCAAGAGAAAGACATCACTTTTCATATATTTATTTTCAAAATAAGGTCCTACTTAGAGTTTAATCGGTCTGTTTTAAGCTAATTTTAAATGTTACAAACAAATAAATAAATAAAATCTGAAATATTTCAGGTTTTAAATTTCGTCCAAAGGGGCGCTTTTTTAACGTTTTGTATGTTACCTTTATTTACTAAATCTCATGTTCTTCGCACTTAAATCATAAATTCAGTTCAACAGCAATATGGCAAAATAATTTTAAAATGAGCATATCTTTAGAATTTCCGATACACAGTTCCGTGCGCTGGATATAAAAATGTCTTTTATTTTTCCATAGAGTGTTGACCTAGCTCGCTTTTAAAACGTTGAGTTTGTTAATCGAAAATTCGTTAAAATTTTACAAAATATGATCTAATAAGATAATAAAAAAAATTCCAAATTTGGCCTTCGAGATGCCCAGATTCGGGTGGAAAAGTACATTATTCAAAATTGGGTGGCTCAGGGTACCGTTGTTTTATCACAGGGCGAGAAACATATACACATTTATACAGATGCTTCATTATTTAATATCTTTAAATATAAGGCAGGGCGATAATGTTTGGTGGCAACAATTTGAAAAGTGAATCGGACATTTATACTGAATCAACGCAAAATGCCAAAACGAAAACAATAGTCCTTCAGGGGCAAAGCCTCTTTGGGCCAATAAATAAAAAAAATCTGAAAGGTTTCAGATTTTAAACTACGTCCAAAAGGCATTTTTGAGCATTTTGTGTGTTACCTTTATTTATTAAATATCATGTTCTTCGCACTGAAACCATAAAATTCAATTCAACAGCAATATCGAAAAATAATTTTAAAATGAGCATAGCTTTAAAATTTCCGATATACAATCGCGCGCGCTGGAGAAATTTTTTTTTACAACTTTCCCATGGCTCGCTTTGAAATCCTTGAGTTTGTTAATCAAAAATTCGATAAAGTTTTACAAAATATGAAATCGATAATAAAACAAATTTCAAATTTCAAATTTAGCCTTCCAGATGCCCATATTCACAGAAGGATTACGTTATTCAAAATGTCATGGCTCTTGGTACCGTTGTTTTACCACAGTGCGAGAAATATACATGCATATATGCAGATTCTTCATTATTTCTCTAAATATAATAAAGGATGGTAATATTTGGTGGCAACAATTTGAAAAGTGAAACAACGCTTTTAGCGAATCAACGCAAAATGCGAAAACGAAATTAATAGTCCTTCGGGGCAAATTGCCCCTTAGGAGTAAAAATCGTCATTTTTGTTTCCAATATGTTACATGTCGACAAAATGTAATTTGCTTATTACGTGAACAGTATGTAGAGACATTAGGTTATTTCGAAGCAAGAGACTTGAAAAATGAACAATTCCCTCGCCGGGATTCGAACCGCGGACGTCTCGAATACGCGCCGAGCGTGCTGACCATTACACTACGAAGGCATGCTAGGAAGACGGGAGAAATACTTTATATACTCCTCTTTTAAAGAGTGACTGGATCCAATCGCCAAATCCTGGTGGTAAAGAATCATCATCCACCACCTTTTTTAGTTCGGGCGCCATTGTACAATCATTATAAATTTTATTGAAGCAGGAAATTGAAGAAATGAGCAGCGCCTTTCCCGGGAATCGAACCACGGACCTCTCGGTTACGGGTCGAGCGTGCTGACCACTACACCGCGAAGGCATGCGAAGAAGGCGGGATAAATACCTTATAAGTGTTGTGCACCGAAAATTCTGTCTTTTTGCCCACTGACCGAATTGCACTTTTTGGGCTTAGAAACTCTAATTTTAATTGGTGTAATTTTTTTAACTATTTTTAACTCTTTTTAGTGTTTTAGGTTTTTCTGTATTTAACAATTTTTAACGAAGATTGAGTTTCGATGTGTATCTTGCCTTGCCGCGAAGTGAGATCTGAATTTATTGAATAAGAAATATATTTGTAATGAAATTCGAGGAAGTAAGTTCAAATGAAATGCAGTAAATATTCGCGAAATTTAATAGGCTGTACAAAGAATTCATGTTGGATTCACATCAAATATTTCATGAGAAGATTTGTCTTTCAATTTTGTACGGAGTCCAAGAGATTACGAACAGGATTTTCTTTAATTCTCTCCATAAGTGGTAACATTTTAGGTCAATGTTTTCAACAATACGGAAGTCAAGACAAAAGGCAGTTAGTTTTGATCTATGTCCTTTGCTTCATATGGTGAGTTGCAATTAATTAAAAAACACCTTTGGACCTGTCTATGTCTTCGAAAGGATTACATGTTCTGTATACGATTCACTGACTGAAAACAAAAGGTTAAAATTACTCTCTGCGACTTTTTCTTTTTTATGGTTTTTGTCTTGGCAGAAACTTCTGATATGTCATATGGGATTTTTAAATCAACCGGGGTTGAATAGCCTCTAAATTCATGGAAGGAAGGATGAATTATGTCTGTTCTAAGAACAAAAATTGTAACAGGAAGGATGCAATTTTTTTTTTCGAGAAGGTTCGTTTAATTTCATACTCTCAATTTAAATTTCTTATTTTAAATCGTTCGGAAGTTCTTTTCCTGTTAAGAGAGGATTTTTTAAGTTGTGGAAACATCATTTTAGTTGGTATCTGTTTCAAAGTAGTAAAAGCGTTCTGGTCCGTCAAACTGAAATGTATTTTATATTTAACTGTTTTGTTCTGTAGACCAAAACAAGTCTTTGACTTAATTACTTCCTTTAGCACAAATGTAAAACCTGAAACAAATAGAGTTTAATTATACAGACAGTGTTCAAATTATTCTATGTCCAGAGTAACCTTATGAAAAAATCTATCAGTTAAAATTTAGATAATTAAAATTTCATTTCTTCTTATCACATATTCAATAGATTTAAATAAATGAATTTATTATTATTACCATTATTATTATTAAAAAGCTGGAACATGTTAGTAGAAAACTTCATCCAGAAAACCTTATTTGTTGCCCTATTAATAAATTATGCAAAATATCAAAGTCATGCAGAAATAGCTTGCTTAAGCGAAAACATGAAAATCTTCCTAAGGAAAACTTATTCATGTTCACATTACACATGATGATAAACCCACGAAAACTACCACCAATCCCCTTTCTTTGCAATTTCTAATTAACAATGTTCTACGGTTATATCCGATCGGATATACTAACGGGAATGAAATGTTAAATCTTTCTTTCTGTGGGTAGTCTGAGGTAATCATTTTTGAAAAAAAAATTCAATTGAAAATCAGTATATGCACTGCAATTGTTTTTAAATTTAATATAAAACCCATAGAAGTGATAATCATGATTTTGTCAAATTCTTCATTGCAGTAAAAAATTCGATAATCCGGCATTCAGCGTTTCGGGACACCGTATAACACAAAACCCCTTTGATCGACAATGCTGGTGTAAGATGTCACTAGAGCATTCATTCTGCAATATTCGATTAGGCTGGCCAAGGCCATATTTTTGCCATTTTCAATTGGCGCTTTGTTTAAAACTTACGTTTATATTGTTTGTTTATTTTTAGTTTCATAAAATGTTTTCAAAACTTTCTAAAAATATACACTCATGTCCATAAATTAATTGAGAGTCACGCGAAAATCGAACTCTAAAATAAATATATCACCTGTAAAATCACTACACACATCTTCAAGAATCATATGCAGATTTCAGGAAGTAACCTGATGACACCAATGGTACGTCACAATGACGAGAGTGTAAGAGAGTAATATATAAGGAATACAGGCAAAGAAGTAAAATTGTTCGCAGGCGCTTTAGAAGCATTTCAGTGCAATAACCGAATAGTTAGGACACAAAGGACGCATTTGGAGGATTTTTTACGTGGTAGAATTATCGGCCGTCTGGAATATGGGCATACCCAACTGGAAGTATCAGACGAACTTGTAATTGCCCAGAGTGTCATCTCCAGGCTTTGGCAACGATTTCAACATGATGGTAATGTGAGTAGACGTTACAGCACAGGTCGCCGCAGAGTTACAACGCCGAATGAGGACCACTATTTGGCAGTTACTGCCAAAAGAAACAGGCGGAGCACAGCCTCAGACCTGTCTCGTCAGCTCTCTTCGGCCACTGCTACGACAATTTCAAGGCAGACCGTGTACAGACGCTTAGGGCAGATTGGTCTATATGCTCGTAGACCTGTCAGATGCGTTCCACGTACTGCAACTCACTGTCGCCTGCGGTTAGCCTGGAGTCGAGAGCATGCATTGTGGACACCGCAACAGTGGGCTTGTGTGATGTTTTCCGACGAGTCCAGGTTTAGCTTGCAGTCTGATTCTCGCCGGACTTTCATATGGAGAGCTCCAGGTACCCGTTACCACCAAAACATCATCGAACGACACCGTTACGGTGTTGCAGGAGTGCTCGTTTGGGGTGGAATTCTTCTGGGTTCGAGAACTGACCTGCATGTTCAAATTGGAACCACGACAAGCCAAATCTATCGGGACGTCATTCTGGAACAACATGTACGTTTGTTACGGGGCGCCATGGGCGCACAATTTGTGTTTATGGATGAAAACGCCCGTCCTCACCGTGCAAACATCGTAAGCGAATGCCTTCAATCGGACGATATCACCCGTATTGACTGGCCAGCATTCTCACCGGTCTGGAATCTAGTAGAGCACGTGTGGGACATGCTGGGCCGACGAGTTGCAGCCCGTCACCGTCCTCCTACATGTCTACCGGAACTTTGGAGAGCATTGCTTTTTGAGTGGTGTAATATCCCCCAATATCAGATCGATAATTTGATACTCAGCATGCCTAGGCGTTGTACGGACTGTATTGCATCGTCTGGGAGACATACAATGTATTAACAATCATACCGACCATGTAATATTGGTTTTTTGTAAATAGGTTTTTTTTTTTGTAATTTGTTCCAGGGAGAAAAAATCGCTAATTTTTAAATAATATCAAACATATAGCATCTTTTTTTTTTTTGCTCTTTTGTTTAATAAATAAGCTTTAAAAATAAGTCAAATTTGTTTTGCTTCTAACACTTCCTTTCCCTGATGTTGCATTATCTTTAATTTATGGACATGAGGGTATATTAATTTTATAAAAAAACGAATCATATTAGGAATGAAACTATTAATGAAGGAATAAAATAAAAACTTATAATTTTAACAAGTCACACAAAGTTTTACATTAATAACCAATTAGAAAAATGTTTGAAGAGAAACACTGTAACAGAGAAATGTGGTATCAGATCTTTTATTATTTAGGCTATTAAAAAGTAAAAACAAAAATTACAGAATTTTTTGTTTGAGTCAGCTATTTCTAATAATGAATGGAAAATATGACAATTCACATTTCATAGAAGAACGTTTTTTTTTTCAAGAATGGAAATTATGAAGTCGGCAAATATTCGAATTTTATTTGAGAAGATTTCATGCATTTGGCAATAAGGGTAATTCAAAGTAAAAATCTGTTTAAACGCAACTAAATTAATAATAAATATAATAATTACTAATAAATTTTTCTCATTAAATAGCTACGCAGAAGTATAATATGCGTTCCTTTTACATTATTCATGCATTCATTGAGGAGATAAAAATCATTTTTGGTCAATATGGAAATATATTCCGATGATCCGGAGTCGTAAAGTCCAGAATTTTCCGGATTATACAACTGTTAATTCTATGTAACAATTCCATGTATCAAGAACAATATTCTATGTATCTAAATATTCCATGCTAAGTCAGTTACGTATTCCTTAACTAATTAATTTCGTGTGTTTTGCAAAATATTCTTTTCTTTCATTTTAACGTGTCAGATAAAACTCAGGAGGGCATTTTGAATCATTTAATTGCTCTCCGTATATATATCAAGCCAATCGTGTACACTAAATCAGAAATCTACCGTACTTCGACATCATTTGAAACTAAATTTTGTTTGCTTCCATTTTTTACTTCCTTGTACGAAGTAAAAAGGAAGTATTGTAATCGCGAAAAATTTTGGGTAGCATATTTCAATGAAAATATGTATTTTGACCGCTATCGAATGCAATTTAAGATGTTTTTGAGTGACATCCGTACGTAAGGACAGAATAAAAGACTCTTTTTTCCCCAAATAATTATAACATTGATTTAAAATGGATCCTGAAGAGATTTTTTTCGTAGCGTCTGTGCATACATATGTATGTATATATCTCACATAACTCAAAAACGAGTGGCCTCGCATTTCCGTTGCAATCAGCCGCACCAAAAGTATATAAATATATATATATACTTTGTCTCTCGGCTCAGTGAGCTCAGTTTCTTTATTCATATAAGTTGTAAATTGTGCATTTTTTGCTTTACAAAATGATCGAATTATTATCTTTCAGTTAAGATTTGTATGCCGTTAGTTAACCTGCATGCAATAATTGCGGAATTATCCACAATTTAAAAGTTTTTTAAGTGCGGCTAATCTTAATTTTTGGTTATGATAGCGGCCATATTTGTTTACATTTGAAGCTTAGCCGAATAGTGGATTTGTTGCCAATCTAGAGAAACTAAGCTTCGCAATTACTAAGTAATGTCTTCTTTTATCACTACGCATTAAATTATGCTTGATTCATTCTGGAATTATCATTTAAGTTATGAGCTGGTTTTTGCGTACAAATTGTAATTTTAACAGCAAAAATTTATTTTTTAATTGTTTTAACTGTACTTGGGTTTTTATGTTTTTCTATATCTTGCAATTTTTAATGAAAATATTTTGAATTTTTAAGTGTCTTTGCCTTACCGTGAAGTGAGAACTGAATTAATTAGCAGCGCATGCATGCGCATTAGGTAAGCGGCGCTGAATCGTCTGCAAAAAACTGTTAGTTTTTTGTTTGTTTAATTTCTTTTATATATCGCTTTAGAGTTATTATAATATTTGCATAGAACTTGTGGCAATTCTTCAGATGCTATAATTTTTGCTCACTCTGAGTTGTAAAATGAATGAGATGTAACGCTGTTAAGTGTACCTAGCGCCGAAGTGTAGCTATGATAAATTTTAAAGAGTGCATTTATTCTGTTGTGGTTTATGCGCTATCGACGAAGTAGATTTAACTCAAAATTCGTTAACTGTTAATTCAGTATGTTTAAATAAAATGCAGGAAAATTGCGTATAATTTAATATTCCATACAAAGAAGCCATGTAGTATACACATCAGATTTTTTTTATCCTATGGTGTTGGTATGTCATTTTTTTTATCCTGTGGTGCGTGGCCTGTTATGACCATAAGACAAACGTCTTTGGTTAGGTTAGTCGTGCTACGTCCATTTCTGGTACCTTATATGGTTACTTTTTCTGTTGAATTAAAACACTTTTTTATTTACTTATTTTTGTTAAAGAATAAAAAGCGTATTTATGACTTCATTAAGACCATCGTTTTGGCATGGTATAGGGAAGTCGGTTGCCACAGACTTATCTCCTGTTTGAATCCACAGAAGGTTAGAAGTCTCTTTCAGGCATGCGGCACTTGAAATATTGTCGAACCGAAATTACTGTCGAGAGGATGGTGGACGGGAAAGATGGGTGGGAGACTGTGTGATCTCTGCTTTATGAAATCCTTCAAAAATTAGATAAAACTGGACAAATTCGTGCTGTCGCCTAGAAGGTACCGATAGCTGAATCCAAAGATAGGCAGAACACATTACATACAGCCATCGACAGGCCATAAAACGTTTGTGAATTTGATGTGCTAAAGACTATCGGACAAGAGACAAGTCACAATAATACTTTATCAGGACTGAGTGTTCTGCGCATACTTTTGGCGAACATTGTCGTAACAGTGTCAAAGTCCTGATCTCGAACAGGGAGTTGAAGGCAGCTATGTTCTATGTCAGTGGTAGAATAACTGCACGTTCAAAGGGTTTGAAATTACCCTTTTATTACACCAATATTTACAGCCACTTCCCATCTCGGAAGGGATAACAGAAAATAATGACCGCCCTTGGGTCTAAACTGAACAATCAAAGAATTTAAAAATAAAATTGAGTAGAAAATTAAGTAGTCGTTGCTCTCAGAGCTTTAAACGCGAGGTTTGCCTCTATTCTAAACTATCAATGGTGCGTAGCAAGATTTGGCTAATACTAACGCACTTAAATTTACTTTAATAAGTAATAGAGTAACAGCGCTAAGGCTTAGAACTTAAATACTAGCTAGTCAGCCGAACGTCGAACAGAGCCGAAGTGATCTGAGACTAAAAAGCTCTCACACACCAAGAAGTTGCTCGCTAACCTTTAAATACAAAAGTTGGCTCCACTTCAAATTAGCATAAAGCTGAAACGCGCGCTCATTCTAACGGGAAGTTGAAATAAGATTCACAAGAAAGAGAAATTAACATAAAACTTTCTTAGTTTTAACTAAAACCTTACAATTTCAACTCATAATTCTCTTCTGCTTTTAAACATCGAAAGCATCATATGTAATAAAAGAAGAACCGAATTATAACTTGAATATAATAAAGTTTGCTGATTATTTAGTAAAAACCTTGGGATCGCCGCTTCATTGTATACTCCGAAGAATGCGATATATTAGTTAAATGTATTGACGAAAACTGGAAATGTATTCCACATGTCTATGGAAATAAAATTTTAGACAGCATGATGTTCTTTAAATACTAAAAGACAAAAAAAAAAGGTAGGTTGAAAAAATTATGATATGCTTCATGAACAGTTCAAGATACACCCTTGCACACACAAAAAAAATGGAAAAGTTCTATATCTCCCGTTCTATCGGAGCGGTTGTCGAAATTTAACTTTCGTTTTCCGTTTCTCGAAAGCAAGATAAAAGGACTATAAGATTTATAAATAGCACTGTTTTAACATAGGTATTTGACACAAAATCGGACTTTTTTTTAAATAATATACCAGATCTACGACTTAAATTATGCCAAAGTCCCAAGTTTTGTAAAAATCGCACGAGTAATTTTTAAACAATTAAGTCTGAAAATTTTAGTTCGTCGATATTAATTGCATTTGGTAATTGCAGTTCTAACCTCCATATTATCAATTTTTAAATTGTTGCCATCAAGTATTATCCCCCTGTATTATATTTAAAGAAATTAGATAATAAAAAATCTGCATGAATGTATGTATATTTCTCGCATTCTGAAAACATAACAGTAGCTAGAGCCATCCAGTTTTCAATAACGTAGTCCTCCGCCCGAATATAGGCACCTGTAAGCCCGAATCTTGAATTTCGAATTTGGTTTATTATCTGTTTCATATTTTTTAAACTAACGAATTTTCAAAGCGAGCAGTGGCACTGAAAATCATTTTCCTATCCCATAAACCGAATTTATGTTTTCAGATACGACATCTCCGAGTGAATCTAATTTAAAAGTCCTAAATTTAAAGCAGAAATACTGAATTACGCCATTTTATGCAGAAGAAAAGAATCGTTCTAACACAGAAAACTCCTGCTATTAATGAAAGAACGACAGAAATAAATAAACAGGTCACTATATAATCTGTTTACGTTCTGCTAATGGCAGAAGTTTTTTGGAAAATAAAATAATGATTTGTACCATAAAAGGACTATAAGAAAATCATCTAATGTATGTCAGACAACAAAAATGACTCTCATTACTATTATCTACAGATTCTATTCTTAACCATTACTTTTCGTAAGAAAATTTTTTTTCACTATTACTACATTTTTTATTCTCTGCTTTATATCTTCTTTACAGTTTAATATTAAGGCTTAATTTTCTATATGTTTCTTATTAAAAAAGTATTTTAAGAACCGTATGTTCGAAATCTGAAAATTAATCAGCAATTTAATGTATTAACAAAATATGTCTTATGTTCCCACGCATTAACTGTTTTTTGTCTGGTTGTAACGAAAGTTTTCCGCCAAAAAGCGTTCTTAATAAAATTTTTAAAAAAAATGAAAGCAGTACCTTTAGTGCGAGTAATAATCACCACCCAAATCTACGATTTTTCTGCTAAAGTTTTGGTAGTTTTTCAAGTCTTCGCCCCAGAAACTTGGTGGTTGCGAGTTCCAAAATAGATTAACCTCATTTCGGACGCCCTGTGCGGAATAGAAGATAGAACCAACAAGATGTAGCTGCTGGTGCAAAAAAAAGGTAGAAGTCCGATGGAGCGATGTCCGGGCTATATGGTGGGTGTGACAAAAGATCCTATTCCAATCCGTACAGAGACCAACCGGTGAATGCAAACACATTATGGTCTTGTATTACCTTGATGGAACATTACATTTTTGCGCCGGAACGCCTAATGACAGACCGCACATTCAGTTGAACAATGTTAAACGAGCACTGCGCATGCCCAGAAGAGAATTTGGCGTAATTTGAAAAAAAGCTAATTATGGTATATGGTTGATATTCTGTTATCTGGACGTAGACAGTTCGGGGTTTTAAAACGTGTTAGTTTGTACGTTGCTTCATTACTTAGAGTGTAAATATCAATTGTAAACTCCACAAATTTTCCCCAGATCGTGAATTATAAGTTCTAAGCTTGTAGCTGCTTTTGTGTGTTTGATTATTGAAATAGCATGGTTTTTAAAATTGGATATTTCTGACTGAATTTCTTCAGCGTTCATATCGTTCGCATATTTAACTGCTAAATTATAAGCTGCTGTCTTTAAATGAACTTAAATCTAACGACATGAATATTTCACCAGTTAGAAACTGGAAATTGGGAAGAAATTTCATTTAACTTTTCGTATCGCCATTTCAATTGTGAAATCAAAACGTCGAACATTTGTTTAATTTATACAGTCAAATACCAAAAATCCGCCGACCTGAAATCCGTCAACTCCTGAAATCCGCACTGCCTCTCAAAATATAAACATTGAATTTATAGGTTCCAGAAACCGCAGAATGGAGAATGAAATACCGAAAGAAAAATATTTATCCAATAATGAAATCATAATTACCGAATAATAATAATTCTGTGTTACTGGCAGAAAAAAAGTCTTAGTCCGTGCAGAAAAAAGATCTTAGCCCAGAAGAGGTTTTTAGTATGGATGATGTGTTCAGATGAGCCAACATGGCTGTGTTTTGAACTCGCCATAGCAAGAAAACGATTCCGACACCGACACAGATAATGAGTTTGATAGAAGTGAGAAAATATCTTTTAATGAGGGTTTGGAACATGGTGAAAAATACCTAAAACATTTAGAACAGAGTTGTGTCACAGAGCAAGAGATTATGACCTTGTAGAATTTACAAAAAAAAAAAAAAATTTACTCTGCAGTACCTAAAGTTTTAAAACCGTCAGAAAAATGTTTGAAACAAGTAAAAAAAAATATTTTATGCTTTACTAGTATCCGTTATTTTTACACGTCTCTATTGTATATGTGCTTAGAGCTTTAAAATATTCTTGTAATCACGAATATAAATGAATAATATACTATATATATGTAATAATAATTTAAAGTATATAATAAAATAATGTAATAATGTATATTACTGTACATAATAATTTAAGTAAATGTATCTAATACGCCTTATTTATTTTGCACTTTTAGTCTGAATATTATGATTTGGCTTTTCTGTCCCGAAATCCGCAGAATCCTAAAATCCACACAACCTCTGGTCCCAAGCATTGCGGATTTCTGGACTTCGACTGTATAAAAAATTATATTTTTCTGAAAACTACAATTTATATCAATTGATTCCTCACAATTTGATTTATTAACTTTTCGTTTTCGTTTCTCTTCAAGTTCTGATGATATATTCATCTCTAAAGCTGAAGTTAACACAAAATTCTTTTAATATTCACTGATGTATTCCGAAATTTAAAGTTAAAAACAATAAGGTTTAAAAATAAATTACTGAATTTTCGATTGAATACCTAATTTGGCATCCCTTCTATTTGTTCACCTGCCTCACCCTCGTCCCTTCCCTGGGGTTCAAGTACAACGGACGTATGGAACCATGCGGTTGGAACTTTAAATCAGACAGTGCAGGAATAGTTCAAAAATCCGTTCGAATCAGCAGTGGAAAGCTGTTTCAAACGAACCTGTTTCGAACATATCATAACTCTTCGAATCTCTCTTATCGTTCTCCGTCTTATGAAAATATGCAACCATCTCGAGAAGAATCTGAATATAGAAAACATTCGGACCTTGCGATGGGAAGGCCGTCATTAACTCCAGACGTGTAACCGGGCTTGAGAGGCGGGTTTGTCATGGTTAAGTGAAGCAAATAGCACGTAAACAGTGAGCTAGAAAATGGAGGGACAGCTCGCGCATCAGAAATCGAGAAGGTAGTGAGTGCCTCGAAGCTATTCGAAGAATGCATCGGAGAACTTACGAACTGTGAAAAACTGGAGATACGCCGAGAGTGTGAGAAGTCCGCGCTTGCGTGTGTAGTCAGTCCTATCGACTAACTGACGTCATCGCCAAGGAGAGAAAAGTCAAAACCCATACATAAATAAGAGAGTATGAAATAAATGCTAAATGTGAGCGAATTAACATTCATTCCTCGAGGAAATTTTATTTTTTTAAATAATTGTAAGGTTTTAGTTAAACCAACAAAGTTTTATTTTTTAACAAAGTTTACTTTTTCTATCCCTTCTCATTTCAACTTCCAGTTAGAATAAGGGCCAGTGTTATAGCTTTATGCTAATTTGAAGTGGAGCCAAGTGCTATTTAAGCAAGTGATAGAAACCTCTCAGTGTGCATTAGCTGCTCACACAATCATAGATGGAGTCTGACAAGAGCATTCAAGACAACTCCTTGTTGGTAGTTGCTTAACTTTCTTTCACATTTGTATATAGTTGTTTTATTTCTTATTTTCTAGTATCCTGCTTTAATTTTGTCACTCTATTATTTGCATCTATCTTTGTACATATCAATTATTGGAGTTTTTGTAGCACCTTTTGAACTAGTATATTCGTCTGTTGTCAAGATTTTCATATCACTTTTTGCTTTCTTTACAGGGTCAGATGAATCGCTTGCTCCGCAGATCTGGTCTTGTCGTATCTTTTTTTTCTTGCGATGTCCTAGGCCTCCTTTTCTTTTCTTCTTCTGCCTCCGTTTTCTCTTCCGAGATTCACCCACGTCCGGATTCTATTATGTCATGTGCCCTAGGGCTTTATTTCAAGAACCGGCATCGCTGCCTAGGCAGTAGCTCGGTATAGCAGGTATCCGGGTATCCAGGCTCTCAGTGTGAGAGAGCTTTTAGTCTCAGATCACGGTCATTCTATTCGACGTTCGCCTGACCAGCTAGCAGTTAAATTTTAAGTATAGTGCTTGCTACGTGATTGCTTATTGAAATAAATCCAAGTGCGCTAGTATTAGTAAATCTTGCTACGCACCATTTAGTTTAAAGGCCAAGCTCGCGTTATAGCTCTGCGAGCATCGACTATTTAATTACTATTTATTTTTAGCTTAAATTATTTGATTGTTCAATTTAGACCCAAGCGCGGTCTCTACTTTCTGTATCCCTCCCGAGTTGGGAAGTGGTTGTAAATAATTGTGATTTAATAAAAGAGGATTTTAAATCCTTCTCAAGTGCAGTTCTTCTACCACTTAATCACCATATTCTACCACAGAACATAGCTGCATTCAGCTCCCTGTTTCAGATCAGGACTTTAAGCTGGCACGAAAATGTTTGCTAAGAATATGCACCGAACACTCAGTCCTGACACAATCACAACGTTTAATAACTAACCTTCGCGCATAAAGAACAACAAATCAAATCAAATCCTAAATTTAGATTCTGGTGTCTACTACATAGAGTATTGCCCAGTAGTTAGTATGTGCCCTTAGGGGATAGCTTAAAAAATTTAAAAGTAAGGAGTGCAAAAGCACTGCGCCCAGAGGCGAAAAATGATCGTAGGTGGCAAAGCATACGAGAAGGCATAGATAATGTATAGGAGAATAATGAATTACAAGGAATTAAATAAGTGCTTTAGTTTAAAAGATAAGAATTTAAATAATTTTAATTAAGATTGCGTTGGAGTAGGTGCTGCAATGATTCGATCGTAAAGAAGCGTTTTTATTCCCTGAATTAAGTGAGTAAAGAACAACTAACAGTTCCCTTCTTCAAAAACTTTTATAGCTATAGTGGTAGATATTTGATTAATTTGAAAAATCTTTTCAAACTGAGACTATCATACAGTGCATCGTTACGGCCGTCATTTTGAGCAAGCTTCGACTAAATGCTTTATTTAAATGTTAAATTTAAATGCTCGGCAACATTTTGAAATACAGTTAAAGTATAAGGTTTCTCTTCTATTGTAACAGTTTATTTATTCAACGTCAATTCTGTCAAAAAACGCATTTGTTAGTCCAAGGGAACTGAAGGGCTATTGTTTTCGTTTTGCGATTTTGCGTCGGAAACATTATAAGTCGGTTCACTTTTCAAACTGTTGCTACCAAATATTGCAGCCTTGTATTATATTTAAAGAAATTAAATAACGAATAATGTGCATATATGTACGTATGTTTCTCGCATTGTGATAAAACGACGGTACCTACAGCCATCGAATTTTGAATGACGTAGTCCTGCTGCGAATATGGCCATCTGGAAGGCTAAATTTGAAATTTGGAATTTGCTTTATTATCGATTTCTAATACTGGAGTTTGTTCATCAAAAATTCGTTAAAGCTTTGTAAAGCTTTAACGAATTTTTGATGAACAAACTCCAGTATTTCAAAACGAGCCATGGCAACGTTGTACAGAAAAAAACATTTTTATCTCCAGCGCGTGAGACTGTGTATAGGATAATTCTAAAAATATGCTCAGTTTAAAATTATTTTGCACATTGTTCTTGAACCGAATTTTATGGTTTAAGCAAGCGCGAAGAACATAATATTTAATAAATAAAGGTAACACACAAAATGTTAAAAAGAAAAAAAAATGCCCCTTTCAACATAATTTAAAATCTGAAGCATTTCAGATTTTATTTTTTAAAAAGTAAACTGTAAAAATAAACTGTAGTTTATTTATTTAATTTAAATTTTTGAAGTTGTAATTTTAAGCATTGTGACAAACTGAATAATGTTTTCAGTAGAATAAACAGACAAGTATCGTCAATAAAAGTACAAATTATTAGAAGCCCATGGAAAGGAGAATGTTACAATAAAATGATAATGTTACTCTCGAGAGCTTGGACCAGGGTAAAAACTATTTAACAAATTGAAAAGATTGAGTACTTGGATGGACTGAGGATATAGTAACATAATAAACTAATCAGTTTAAAAGCAATCTATTACCTTTTTAATAATAGTATTACAGAAGTTTACACAATCAATTACTTAGAAAAATATAAGCTTAACACATAACTTTTTTATATTAATTACATTTTTCATGTTATGTACTTATAAGGTATTTTCTCCTTCCTCTCTGCATGTCTTTATGGTGTAACGGTAATACACGCGGCGCGTATTCGAGAGGTCCAGATTCGAGTCCCGAAGAGGGTATTGCGAATTTCTTCGGTTTCCTTGTTTAAAAAAATTCTAAAATGATTCTACAGTGGCGCTCCAACTAAAAAGGTGGTGGATGATGATTTTTCCAGCCAATTTGGTCCCCGAATTTCCAGTCGCCCTTTAAAAGGGGAGTATATAAGGTATTTTCTCCCTCCTTTCTGCATGCCTTCGTGGTGTAATGATTCTCACACTCGGTGCGTATTCGAGAGGTAAAGGTTCGAGTCCCGGCGAGGGCGTTGTACATTTTTCATGTCTCCTTCTTCAAAATAACCTAATTTCTCTACGCTACTAGAACGTTGTTTAAATTTTCTGTCTAAAAAATCTAAGAAGTCCGTAAAGATAGAAATTAAGATAGGCTTAAAATCCCTTTAAATTTTCTTTTATATCACCCACACGTAAATTAACCACTGGGTTTAGCAAAATGCTGTTACTTCCAATTTTAATGTTTAAAAACCATACTGATATTAGCATCATTTACAGAATATTCTTCATAATTTTCACACAACGGTTCTTTACGCTGTGCTACAAAAAGTTACCTATTTTGTTGGTTATGATATCTCGCAAACTGCTATTTCTGTTCATTATTACAAACTGCAGATTATAAGAGCATAATAACGGGTAAGCCCGTCAGATGAGCAGACTGCTAAAAAAGAAAATTTATAAGTTCTATGTACACCTGAAAAGAAAATGTGCAAAAACATTTTATTATGAATGAAATTAATTCATTCTTTCCAAGCAACAGCCAATTGGTAATTTTTTTTGTTGTTGTTGTTGCCAAACCAGGAAAAAAATTTTGTCACTTCAAGTTAATACCTATACTATAAATGTCATTATTTGAATTTGATGTAATATACCAACTTTTTCTCGATGGTAATAAAAGAATTAATATGACAATAAGATACCGGGTCAATTACCCTAACCTTAAACAGAAAAAGTTGCCAACAGCAGCTATTTATTTAAAATGCTGACATTAACGAAACATTTTCGACACATAATGACGTCACACGCAATCGCGTGCTTCTTCAAAGTCAGAACATGATCTTATATAATAAGAATATATTTAATGTTTGGCAGTGCTCTTTTTATTTCATACTAGCCGCTGCGCGGCCAGCCTTCGTCTGGCTTTTAAGTGTACCAGAAAAATGCCTAAAGAGAACAAACACCAAACATTAAATTTGAAAACTGCACAGAATTTTACTCTGCATAACAATTTTATCGAAAAAGAAACAAACAACAACGGAAAAAAAATTCAGTTAAAAATGCATTACACATAAAAAACATACAATGAAATAAGCAATATCCCTTAATACAAATATTAATTATCCTAATAAATAAATTAACCAACTTCCCTTTGCAAAATCTTAAGAACTCAAATGGTATAAACAGATTAAGAACTTAAACAGATTCAAAAATATCATGCAAAACTTTTTTATAATTAAAATTATATATAATTAAAACATAATATTACAATGAAATAAGCAATATCCCTGGATACAAATGTTAATTATCCTAATAAAGTAATTAAACAATTTACCGTTGCAAAAAGAAACAACTTTTTAATTTCTTAAATTTTTCAGTCTCTTAAAAACAGTAACATAATAAATACTTGAAAAATTGTTGCCAAACCGAAATTTTTAAAAGAATGAAACTATTCAAAATGATGCAATTTTATCAAAAATCTATCAACGACAATAAGAAAGGAAAACTGTTGCCAAAACTACATTTTAAAATATCTGAGATGCGAGAAGTGTAATTATTATTTTTCCAAAATTTTTTTTTTAAAAGGAGTCGAAAAGAATGAAGTTCAACGTGTCCAAAAATCAAAGGAAAATAAACAACACATTTTTTAAAATAAGTTTTTAAAAAAAAATTCCGCCGAAAAGATGTTAAGCTCACTTTCCTAAATAAATTCGTATTGAATCGATTTATTGAAATACGAAATTTATTTTAAGTTCGTAAAATAGCTAAGTGTCTACGCTTCACGACGATGTGAAAATGAAATGTATAGAGTGAAATCTCGCTTTCCTGTAGCCCATTATGTCTCAAAATGACGCGATTTCGTCACAAAACATAAAATAAAAAAAATTCGAATTCGAATTTCGAAAAAATTGCTTCGAGGTGCACTGGCTCTTGTGTAGATACACCTAAGTACCAAATTTCGTGGCCCTGGGTCTATTAGCTTACTCGCAACACGAACGAAAGACACACACACACATAGACTCTTTGTTTTATTATATGTAGAGATTTTATAAAACCTACAATTTTTTTATTAACAAACTCTACGATTTGAGAGCGAGCCGTGGCAACTTTTTTCGAAGTAAAGAATGTGTTTATCTCCAGCGCGTGAGACTGTTGCCACTCGGAAAAATGAGTACGAAAACTAGAGTTTTCAAAGTTTTTAATTAATATGTCGGTTTATTTAAGTCGTATGAAGATGAGAATGGTGGAAATGGCTTTCACCGAATGTTTGGAATTCATTAGTATTAGTATCATTCGTACAAAATATCCATTAATATTAGTATAAATATCCATCCATTCATTAGTATTTCTATTACAGAATTTCACTTGCATCTTTTCTCTAATTATTTAAAACGTTAGTTTGAAACATGTTTCCTCATTTATCATTACACTAAGGAATAAGTCTGTTTTCCGTCTGTCGAGATTTTACGTCAGGAAATGGAAGTTTCAGTCTACTCCATTGCTCACAAAAACAGAAACTTAATCCAACTCTTTTTCCTGCAAGATTTGGTTTCTTTGTTGTTAGCTCAGCGCAGCAAGAGAGGGCTATTTGTTTAATGATAATGATGCTTTGGTGTAGTCTTTTTAAAGAAAACTGGCTGATATTCACGCATGCAAAGAAAACCATCGAAACAAATGCAGCCATCCGTTCCACCAGCTCCGGTCGAACTGGTAGTGTGGAATAGTGTTATCTTTTTGGCAAATGTTAGGCTACTTTTTTAATACGTAACTGAAATACTTCACGTTATAATTTACGTAACTGAAATAGCTGAGTACGCATAAACATACAAGTGTGGCAAAATTAGCTTTCAGGCAGAAGATAGAATACAAACGATACACCTCCGCCATTTATTCCGTTGATAAATTTCAACAGAGAACTTTTATTAGAAATCGTTTAAAGAACTGTCGATAGACGTAAAACAATATTAGGTCATTAACGTTTATTGAGCTTTATTTAATTTCTTTCCTAATTTGTATACTTTGACTTAAGAACGCAGTCCACCAATAAACATATTTTAAGTTGATTCATTGGAGGTTAATTTATTACAGTAACCCTCAAAAGTAGTTCTTTTACTGTTTTCAGTGAGAACTCCAGTTTTTATATAATACAATAGTTTACTACTATTTTTTGATTTTTATAGTTTACTACTATTTTTTTATTTTATATATTTCATCTGGCCGGATTTATATTCAAAATCATTTGATGTTGAAGGAAAGTGGTAAAACTATGAACCAGAAAAAAAAATGCTATATGAATGTATACATTTATTTAAATTTGTTTACAATATAAATTTGTTTACAAAAGACGAAAAAATCTGATGCGCGTACCACGTGACTTCCCTCTACGGCACTAATTTTTTGCTGCATTTCATTTAAATTTATTTAAATTAGAGATAGATTTCTCATTCAATTTATTCAGCGGTAAAGCAAAAATGCATAAAACCTCAAACTTCATTATAAACTTGAAAAAAATAGCAAAAAAAATAAAACATCATATACAGTTAAAACAATTAAAAAACAATTTTTACAATTAAAATTACAGTTTCTACGCAAAACCAAGCACCTCGGTCAGCTGGCAACAAGACATATTTTTCGGTGCACAAAACTGAAAGTCTACCTTTGGTCCCACTCGGCAAAAAAAAAATTGAAGGTGCAGACTTAATTCACCATTCTGCTAAGTTTCAAATGTAAACAAATATGGCTGCTGTGGTAAAAAAAATCAGGCATAACCGCACTTTAAATTGCTGATAATTCTACAGCTATTGCATGCAGATTAACTAAAGGTATAAAAACATTAACCGGAAGATAAGAATAATATAATCAAATCATTTTTAAAGCAAAAAATGAGCAATTTACCAGCATATAACCGCACTTTAAATTCTTGGTAATTCTACAACTGTTACATGCAGATTAACAGGCATCAAAAAACGTTAACCGGAAGAAAAGAATAACATACTTCAATCATTTTTAAAGCGAAAAAGGAGCAATTTACCAGCATATAAGAACAAAGAAGCTGAGCTTATCAAGTCGTGTAACAGAGTGAGTACATATATATTTATGTACTTTTGTGCTGCCGATTGCAGCAAAAAATGGAGGTGCACAACTGCATGTTATAACAGTCCTATATACAAAATTTCAACGTTCTGAGCCTAGTCGTTTTTGAGTTATGCGAGATACATACATACATACGTACGTACGTACAGACGTCACAAGAAAATCTCTTCTGAATCCATTTTTAATCAAATTTATAATCCGTTTGGGGAAAAAGAGTTCTTTATTCTGCCTTTACGTACACATGTCACGGAAAATCATCGTTATATTGCATTCGATAGAAGTTGAAATGGATATTTTCGTTGAAATATGATATCTAAAGTTTTTCGTGATTACAATACTTTCTTTGCTTCGTACAAGGAAGTAAAAATGAGTAAGGGCTTTCAGAATTTTATTTTGTAAACCTCAGATGAAAATACATCCTTTGCCGGATGACAATCGTTTTGAGAAAAAAAAATTATATTTTTAAGGCAACGGGTAAAATATCAGATTGTCAAGCAATTTGCCGCCATCATGCTAAATCATCCAGAAATATCGGTACAACTGATTTAATACGTAGTTTATTCTACGTTTGCAGTTAGATCCAGTTTTTGTGATGTTACAGATAGCCAGCTCACTTTTCTGCGAGATCTGTCGGTCTCA
>KK114864.1:543960-555319 GCA_000611955.2 Stegodyphus mimosarum | reverse complement strand
AAAGCCGGCAACGGCCTCGAAACTTTATTTACAGTACTCGGGCAATATGCGAGACTATCTGAAGCAGACGCATCACAGAGACTGGATTCTAGAAAGATTAAACGAAGTTCGTGGATCATTACCTTAGATGGATGTACGTCAGAAGATATCCCTAATTTGTTCAGTGATGTGTTAACAAGTTCTTCCAGGGATGGTATCAGAATCATTGTCACGAAGAAAAATTACTGCATTTGTTTGGTCTGTGAAAGTTCTTAAAAGGGTTTTTTTTTCATTCAAAAAATAAAAATAAAATAAAGAAAGAAAAATTAAAATATTAAAAAAAAATATCTAAAAGCTTTCAGAGTTTATATTACACCCAGAAGGACGCTTTTTTAAAGTTGTGTGTGTTACCTTTATTTACAAAATATCAAGTTCTTTGCATTTTAACCACATAAAATTCAATTTAGCAGCAATATCACAAAATATTTAAAAACAGCAAAACGGCATATCATCAGAATTTCCAATACACAGTCTCGCGCGCTGGAGATAATTTTTTTTTCGTACGGTGTTGCCATTGCTCGCTTCGAAATCGTTGAGTTTGTTAGTCAAACGTTCGTTAAAGGTTTACAAAATTTGAAACAGATAATGAAACAAATTCAAAATTCGAGCTTTCAAGTGCCCATGTTTGGTGGAGGACTACGTTATTCATAACTGGATGGCTCTAGGTACCGTTGTTTTATCACAATGCGAGAAACATTCATGCAGATTCTTCATTATTTAGTTTTTTTAAATATAACACATGGGGATAATATTTGGTGGCAACAGTTTGAAAAGTGAACTAACGCAGAAAGTGAAACGACGCAAAATGCGTTTTGAAACTAATAGCCCTTCGGATCTAAAAAATCTCAATATTGCTTTAAAAATGAATCGTTTCTTTAAGAATGTGCATTTTTCAATTAATTTTGTACCTTCATAACTGAAGATTAACTGGAAATGATTCGTGATAAATAACACATTTATATTAAGGCAAAAATTCCTCAGCTGTGCAGTATTTTCAGATTTCTTGCTTTAAGCTCAAGAAATGCGCACCCGTAACAAAGTTTACATCGTTTGTGAGGAATTGCTTTTGAAATCTTGTGCTTTAAGCAGAACATACAACACCTACGAATATCATATCATGGCGTCAAGCTGGAATATAGAAAACTTATAATAGGATACCGAGTTGTAATATATTTATTATTATTTTATTCTGTTAAAAACTGGAATCGAGCTTGATTAGAATATCTTTAATAAAGGCATATTATGTATAAAGTATATTATGAATAATATATATTTTAAAGTACAATATGAATATATATACATTCAATAATATGAAATGCTGAAAATGAAATTACAAGAATTTGGTGATTTCTGTACGCAAAATATTATACACTGCTCGCCGCCGTAAATGCAACATCCTGAAGGAAGCATGCAAATAACGCGAAATTTATAACATACATTAGCGGAGGTGAGATATGCAAATTATTAAAATTTCAGCGCAGACTCACATCACGCGCGCCTGCGCTCGCAGACGCACATCACGCGCGCCTGTGGCGCCAATTCAAAGCGCTATTTAAGGCTTGGAGTTTTCAACGATTTCAAGTTCAGCAATTGTGTTTTTCTGTGGTTTTTTCCAAAAAAGCAATCAATTATGAATCGTAGTAAACAGCGATCATCGTTTGATCAAGTATCTGAGTTCGACAAAGGAAGGATAGTGGCCTACCGAGAGTGTGGATTATCTTTCAGGGAAATCGTTAGTCGGGTTGGATGAAACCAAACAACTGTAATGCTGATATGTGACCGTTGGATGCAGGAGGGTACGACGGACCGACGTGTTCGGTCGCATCCACCTCAGTGCGCTACTTCACGTGATGAAAGTAACGTGCGCATGGTAGTGACGGATCGCTCAGTCACATCACGAACCATAGCACAGCACATTCAGTTTGTAACGCATCATCCGGTGTCTGCGCGTACCATTCGACGCCGTTTACAGTAGAGTGGTCTGTCCGCAAGGCGTCCATTGCTTAGTCTACCCTTGACGCAGAACCACAGACGTCTCCGCCGCCAATGGTGCGATGAAAGAAGGATGTGAACGGCAGAATGAAATGAAACTGTCTTTACTGACGAATCACGCTTCTGTCTGTAACACCAGGATGGTCGGATTCGAGTCTGGAGACACCGTGGAGAAAGGATGCTCAACAGCTGCGTTATGCACCGCCTCACTAGTCCTGCTTCGGGTATTATGATATGGGGCGGTATTGGATATCACTCTCGCACTCCTCTAGTACGCATTGCCGCTACTTTAAAGAGCCAGCGCTACATCTCCGAGGTGTTGGAGCTAGTTTTCCTTCCTTACCTTCAGGTCTTGCCCACGTCCATGGTTGCTGAACGATTGACCCAGATTACATCCCAAGCTACCACACCAGATCAACTTTGGCAACGTGTGGAAGCTGCTTGGTCTGCTGTACCCCAAGAACACATCTACAGTCTCTTTGAATCAATGCCGAGGCATGTGGCAGCGGTGATCTCCAACAATGGCGGCTAGTCTGGCTACTGATTCTGGAAGGAGCCACACTGATCTTCACAGAAGTCCATAAATTTAATCATTTGATACTTGGTCAACATGTTATCTACTAAATAAATTCTGTTGTGATAACTCTTGTCTTCCTTGGTGTTACAATTTGGGTGGCCAGCAGTGTATATTAAATAATATAAAATTGTGGTAATTATTGCTGATGATGTTAAGTTAACAATTAATATATCACTTTTGTCGGTTCATTTTGAAGCTAGTTTTGTTACGGCAAAGCTCATTAAGGCTGTCTGCCTAAGAGCAGGGGCAACTTCTTGGAGGACTTTATAAAGAAAACAGAATCGTATTCTTCACGTTACGCATAAAGAAAACCAAGCCACATATTCGTCTGGATGCGAAGTCAGCCAAACTACCAATATTCGTCCATCGGTTCTCTTTGGATCACCTCTAGGGGTTGGGGCGTTTAATTGTGTTAAGGCAGCCTCATGCTTTCCTGGTCTGAGTTCTTCCTCCTAACGTACTGTCTTAACCTCTCGGACACTGGTGATTCCAGTTATTTTAATGAGGCTTTCTAAAAGCTACTCAATAAAATGTTAGTTTAAAAACAGTCATATAGAAAAGTTATGAAAATGGGATTGATTTCTTTCTTGATCTGCCAACCTGATGGCTCTGCAATGGCCGAAAACCCCTGAACACTGATACCTGGAACTAGATCTGAATCCCGACAAATCAATTGCTTGGATGGGCTTTCTCGCGACTTTCTGTGTAAATAACGTGAAAACGAGCTAGTTCCCTTTAGATATTCTTCATTGAAGACTTCCATGCGTTAGGCAGGAGAAATTTGTTTATTCGATGTAATGTGGATGAACTGAGAACTGGGATGCAGCGTAAGACAGAAACCATTGCGGATAAAAAAATTACGGGTATAAAAATCCGAATTTTTATGGTATGATGTCATTGTTTAATTCAGTGAAATTACTGTTTTATGAAGTTAATGTATATATGTGTGTGTGTGTGTAAGATATAACAAAATACGATAGCTGCTTTAAAAATAATTGGCGACCTCAAAATTAACATTCTGGATTTGGTGCTCTCTCCTGTTCATCTGTTCTCCCAAATTCGAGATCTTTCTATGTTATGTAACGCAGTTGGAAAAGACAACTAAAACTAATACTAACCAATCATAGCTTTCCTCTACAGTTACATCAAATTTAGTATAAATACCGCTGGCGAGTTTGTGAGGTTTCCTCTTTAAATCCTTAAGTTCTAACTTCAAATCCCACGAACACTTAATAAGCGAATAATCGCTTAAGTGTGTGAACAAAACACGTGAGACTTCAGGAGGGTTTAAAACCCTGTATTTTTCGGTATATTTACAATCAGTTCCGACTTGGAACTTAACATAAAGCCGCCACTTGGGATTGAACTTAAAATGCTAATAATTTGAACTAAAACTAGCTTAACTAAAGCTCTTAAAGGATATAGCCGAAGCTATCAGAATCTAACTAGTTGGCCCCTAAGTATTAATTGAATCGGCGAAGCCTAGCAAGGGCCTAAATATGGCCGAGCGTAGTAACAGCTAAGAGAGATGTGGCCAGAAGGCAAACGCGCACTAGTCAGGAAATCAGACTCTCTCTCTTGAAATCGGTTAAGTCACGACTTAAATAGTACTCATTCTCAATTGCATTATTGCGTTTCTGAAATTACATTCTGGCAGGAAATTGTAAGCTGAAATTAGAATAAGATAGAAAAGATACAAAACTTAAAATAACTGTTAATTAAGATAAGGTAAACTTTACAAATTAACTATGCCATTATTCTACTGCATTCCTTCCCTGGCTTCCGCCTTGCCAACATCCCTATTCTGCTATATCCTCCTTTGTTCTTATTCTAAGATGATATAACGCGCATATAAAAAATATTGTAATTGCATATGATCTAGAAATATCCTACCTACTAAGAAATTATTTGATTCTGTGCGAAAATAAAGCTTGATGTTTCATAAAAGATCCAGTTTTTGTTATCTTCATCGGTATGCCTTAACCATCAGCCATGAAGGACATGGAAAGCTGTTAAGAGTTCCAGAGTGTTCGACTGCGTATTCAAAATAATTACGTATATATAATACACCATGTCTACAAAATTTCGCCCTCTTCATCTACTTTTTAAAGAAGCATCTTCACAGCTTTTTCTCCAATTCAATGGATTTTCTCCGAACCGGCTCCAATTTATTGAATCGTTTTATTTATCCTCAGGTTTTCTCATAACACAAATATTTTTACATAGCTCGAATTAAAACTAATCTTTCATACATTCGAACTGTACTTTTTTTAGGTTTTATATATCGACCTTACCTGAAGGTTTTCATGAATTTTAATAATAACTTCCTGTAAATAATTGTACATCTTTTTGCAATTTTAGAAGCGTAGTTTATTCCTCCATTTCCCTTTTCGAGACCTTTTAACATTAGTTTTCATTGTTTTATATGTCATATGTATTCTGCTTTACTGATTTTTACTTTACCGAGTTTTTTAGCGTTTAAGTTCCTTTTGAGAGTTGCGAATGTGGCTAGGGAAGAGCTCTGAAACATTTGAGGAACTGTAAAAGATGCACTCCAAATGAAGAAAATATTACAATTGTTTCGCGGTTGATCTCAAATGTCTCGAAGGAACGAAACCCACGTTCGAAACTCAATGATCAACTAGGTTCAAGGCTTCAAATCACTTTTCCCTTGATAAGTTCTCTTTGAAGAGTTGAACCCGGGAGATCATTGTTTACTTTTAAAATATTTTACATTTGTTTCATTCAATGACTTCCATTTGTCCAATTATTACCTGAACTACCTTAGGACGCGACGTTTTTCGAGATTCTAAATGATTAGGACCTTCACTAGAAATTTACCTTAAACCAGCCATCTTAACTACCTCGTCTCCTTTAAAATATCTTTTCACGATTACGAACCTGCAGCTTATGCGCATTTCGACTTGGTTCTTAAACTTTGTTCTCATAGTCCTTGCAAAAATTTCTTCTGCCTTTTGAACATTGTATAGTATGCATATAATCGTCTTTTGCGCATTTATATTAAGTAACCCTTTAGCGTTCATTTTTATACTGCAAAATTTATGATTGTGTCTAACGGAATCAGTTGTAGATGATCAGATTTTTAGCCTACAATGCTTTTAACGTATAAAGAATTTTCTTCCTTCTTTCTGCATGCCTTTGTGGTAAAATGGCAACACACTCGGCGCGCATTCGAGAGATCCAGGTTCGAATCCCGGGCAGCTCATTGATCATTTTTCCAGTGTCCTGCTTCAAAAAACCTAATGACTCACAGTGGTGACCGAACTAAAAAAAGAAGATGGTGAATGATGATTCTTCATCACCAGGATTTGGCGATTGGGTCCCCTAAATCCCAGTCGCCCTTTAAAAGGGAGAGTAAATAATGTATTTTCTCCCTCCTTTCTGCGGGCCTCAGCGCTGCAACGGTAGCACACTCCGCTCGCATTCGGGAAGAGATTCGAGTCACCGCGAGGACATTGCATTTATTTTCACGTATTCCTGCTTCAAAATAGTCTAATGACTCGACAACATTTCTGCCGAATGCAATACTTGTATGAAAAATATTTGTCTCGTACCTATCTCTCCGTACTAAAATTAATTTTGCTGTGATTTAAAAAAAAACTCACAATCAGATTGATAGACTGGAAGATGTTAAATTTCAATCGAAAGAACATTCCGTTACTGTTTATCTAAAATCCTTCGATAATGCCAATAGTAATGAATTAGTTTATGGGAATTTATATCTCTAAATGTAACGTCTTGTTGGTTTTCCCGGAATTCGGAAAAAAATATCACTGTCCCCAGGTAATGTTTAACAAGCCTCAGTATTACCTCATATAAATGCACAGATTAAGATGGAAAAGAAAAATGTTACTTTTTACTCCAAAAGGGGCTTCGTCCCTGAAGGACTGTCCCTGTTTTCGTTTAGCGGTTTTGCGTCGGAAACATTAAATGCCGGTTCACTTTTCGAACTGTTGCCACCAAATATTGCAGCACTGTATTATATTTAAAGAAATTAAGTAATGAAGAATGCGCGTAAATGTATGTATGTTTCTCGCATTGTGATCAAACGACGGTACCTAAAGCCATCGAATTTTGAATGCCGTCATCCTGCTGCAAATATCTGGAAACCCAAATTTGAAATTCAGAATTTGTTTTATTATTGATTTCATATTTTGTAAAACTTTAACGAATTTTTGATTAACAAACTCCAGGATTTCAAAGCGAGCCGTGGCAACGTTGTACAGAAAAAAACATTTTTATCTCCAGCGGGTGAGACTGTGTATAGGAAATTCTAAAGATAGGCTCAGTTTAAAATTGTTTTGGGATATTGTTCTTCAACTGAATTTTATGGTGTATGTGCGAAGATCATGATATTTAATAAATAAAGGTAACATACAAAATGTTAAAAAAACGCCCCTTTGGACGTAATTTAAAATCTGAAACATTTGAGATTTTCTTTTATTATTATTATTATTATTAAAGCAGTTTCTTTTTACAAAGAAATGAGCTGCAGGAAATTGTTTTTACCCATCTTCAGACACAAAACATTACAAATTGCCTAAGGAGTGGAACAGACTAGCCGTCGATACTGACAACATTTTGTTGACTAGCACTTTGTTCCGTTACCGAATTACACGTCGCTGAATTTTTGAGGGCTGTTGGTACATAATGAACTGTAAAACGCCGTCGGTGTAGCGACAAATAATGTACGGAGATATCTATTCGCTATCAGAGAAAGGTTTAGAAGATATACATCACCAAAAGCACCCAAAGGCGTCTTCGGCTACCCAGCTTGCATTTTTTCCTCCGCTTTTGATGCGAAGATAAAAAAAAAAATGCTATAACCAAAAATCTCATTACAGGCTCGAAAAACAAAGCGAAGGAGAGAAGTAAGCCGCGATTTTACATTTAGAAGCAGGATGTAGCAGACGAGGCAATGTGTCACACTCGGATAGCTCAGCATTTCGCTCCGGTGGTGTTTTCTTTCACTCATTTGTTTCTTTTTTCTCTTTCAACTGTCTCGTGCAAAAGAGATACGTGTTTCACTTCCGATTATTTTCTTTTCTGGATATTCTTGCTCTTTTAAATGGAGGATAAGTTCACATTTCGAGAGAATACACTGTGTTTTGGACAATTAAAGTGTTTTGTTAGAAATTCTTCAACTCTGAAAATGTGGAATGAACTTTATTGTGGAATAAAAAAATCTGATGCGGACGCCAGATGACTTCCTTGTACAGAATATTAAATTATGCGCGCATTTTTAGCTGCATTTCATTTACACGGATTTCTTCGGATTTCATTAAAGATACAATAGACTTCTCCTTCAATTAATTCAGTTCTCACAACGCGCGAAGGCAAAAATATATAAAACCTCAAAATATTTTCAGTAAAAATTGTAAAATACGGAAAAACATAAAATACCAAATATCTTTAACACAATTAAAGAAACATTTTTACAATTAAAATTGGAGTTTCTAAAGCAAAAACGTGCAATTCGTCCAACGGGCGAAGGCAGATTTTTCGGTGCACAAAAATGAAATTTTGGTCCCACTCGGCAAAAAGACACTGAAGGTGCAAAAACTGACTTAATTCACTGTCCACTATCACTGACTTTCGCTATTCACTAACAATTCACTGTTCACTATAAGTTTCAAATGTAAACAAATATGACTGCCAAGTTAGGCTCAGACGCACATAAACAGCATTTAAATTATTAATAATTCTACAACTATTGCATGCGGATTGCTGTTGGATTGAATGTTATGCTTTAAGTGCGACGAACGTGATATTTAATAAATAAAGGTAACACATAAAACGTTAAAAAACGCCCCTTTGGGCGTAATATAAAATCTGAAAACTTTCAGATTTTTAAATATTTCTTTCTATATTCTATCAATCCTAACTTCTCGTCCGTTATAAGTTAAAGCGAAATTCCTTTCGTAATCGTGAGGAATGCGAGACGAAAATAGCAAAATGCGGCTGACAGATTTCATCCTGACGTCTGATTTAACGCGCTGTCTGTAACGCGTTACTTCGCGCCTGCAAGCTTCTTAAAAAAAATCTCTCATGTTAAGTTGACTCATTCTCCCATCTGCTTCCCTATTTCACTTTGTGCAGATGACGCAACAAAATGAAGAAGTTTCGTTATCTTCTAGCAGTGCCGATTGGAAGGGGTTGAAGATAGTGCAATTTCCATTCGTTGAAGTTCTGGGAATGCAGGTGAAAACCACTAACTAGCACTGACATGAATAGTAAACTTATCACTCGAATGTTTCATCCTCAGTAACTGGAATTTCCCTCTCAAAAACAGAATCTTTTGAAATTTATGCCGGAAACATTCCACGTAGGCAAAAAGGCAATCGATAGAAAATTAATTTAGATTGTAATCGATTTAAATTGTAATTAATTTAAGTTGTAATCGAGTTATTTGTAATTAATTTAAATTGCAGTTGTAGCTAATTTAAATTGTTAATACGATTACGATTTATTTTGCGAGAAATTTATTATTTTATTAATAAATAAACTAAAATAATCACCACGCGATATGAAGAGCACTAGATTTCAAATAATGTTGTGCAAAGTAATTAAACTCTATACACAAACAGAAATATACGCATCTAAACTTTTTATTATTACTCTACATATAGAAGACTACATCAAATCTAAAGCATGTTAATGACAGACTGCAGACTATAAACAAATATAATTTTTGTTTTGTTATATAAATTTAAAATGCAGAAATATTAAGCTAATTTCAAAACTGGCCACCTTGTTTTCCCATTGAGCATAGATTTTTAATACATGGAATTTTATTTCTCTGAAAAAATGGCTCTACAGTGGCGCCCGAACTAAAAAAGGTGGCGGATGATGATTCTCCACCATCAGGATTTGGCGATTCGGTTGCCTAATCCTCAGTCGCCTGTTAAAAGGAGGAGTATACAAGGTATTTTTCCCGCCTTCTTAGCATGCCTCCGTGGTGTAGTGGTCCGCAAGCTCGGCGCGTATTCGAGAGGTCCGTGGTTCGAGTCCCGGCGAAGGCGTTGCTCATTTTTCAGTCTCTCTTGCTTCATTAATACCTAATGACTCTACAGTCAGAGCCTGCATTTTTCAGTTATAGAGGATATAAGGCATTTCTCCTGCCCTCTTACCGTGCCTTCGTGGTCAGCACACTCGGCGCGTATTCGAGAGGTCGAAGGTTCAAGTCCCGGCGAAGGACATTTCTTATTTTTCAAGACTTCTGCTTAAAAAAGTCCAAATGACCCTATAATACACTTGATGAAAGAGCTGGAACATTCTAAATTTAGAACATTATAGGTAGTTTGGTTTGGTTTATTTAATTATAGCAAAGCACTCGAGGGTTCTTTTCCTAGGGATGCCTTCGTAAAAGGCTTTTTAGGTAAAACTTGCTTGTATACATGTTACGCCTGGGCAAACTCACGAAAACGCCCATACAGCCAGCCCATTCGACGAGTTTCGAACTTGGACCCAACTACCAGTGTTCAGTGACTGTTCGACTGCTGATGGGCGGAACGTTCTAAAAAATGCAGAACATTTTTCCATAAATGCAGCGTAAAGGAAATCAAATGAGCGGAAAGAAATTTAAACAAAATCAATTTTCAGGTGACTTGCCTTTGATGGGTTTTGAACTCAGGATCTTCGTTTTCCGAGCCCAGCATTTTGCCCACAGACCCATGATACGCAAGGTCAAAAGGAACAGTTTTTGCTACAATATATACGGCAAGTAAATGCGATTCTCTATTCTGGGGAATACGCCATTAAAACAGCCTTTTTCTATGTTTAATGGCTTCTTTGGGTAACAGTACGTGTATTTTCCTCTTCAATGGTTCTGTGAAAGGAAGAATGTTTCCCTTTTTAGTAGGTTACTTCAAGAAACGCTGAGGTCTTCCTCTTCATTAGACTTTCATGAAGGAATAATTAACTATTTATTTCAAGTAAGCCTTCGTTGAGAAATAGATAAGCCCTTTTTCTCCACTGACTGATGAAGAGATATTCTTCCTTCTCACCGAGACTTTTCTTGCGATGTTAAGATGAAGGCTTTAAATCTGGGAATTTTCTCCCCCTATCTATGAAAAGCTTTTTAAATTAATATTTAGAACTTTCTGTAGAATTCTAATGTCGCTCAGATTGAGGAAATATGCTGTCTTAGGGAATCTATTCTAAAATGCATACAATGTCTTTTTCTTACAGAGTATAGATATCTGCGTCGTGAAAATTATTTACAGTCATTTTAAATAATTTCGCATGAATTATTTCTTGTTGAAAGAAATAAGCTTTTCCTGTCATATTCTTTCTTAAAGAAAAAAAAAGCGTTCTGAAAGTGTTAAAGAATACACAACTTGAAAGTATTTAAGAAGCATTGTGTAAGAGAAGCCACTGGGAAGACACCTGTTACTTCCTTGTAGGAAAGAAACGAAGTACTGTAATCGCGAAATTTTTGGCCTTCATATTCTAAGGAAAATATCCATTTTGACCGCTATCGAAGGCAATTTAACGATGTTCTTGAGTGACATCTGTACGTCAGGACTCTTTTTTCCTAAAAGGAATTATAAAACTGACTTAAAATGGACTCAAGGAGATTTTTGTCCTGGTGTCTGTACGTATGTAAGTACGTATCTGGCGTACGTACTTTAACTAAAAAATGAGTAACCTCAGAACGTTAAAATTTTGTATCTAGGACTCCTATAACATGCAGATGTGCACCCTCCTTTTTGGTTGCAATGAGCTGCA
>KK114864.1:523285-538114 GCA_000611955.2 Stegodyphus mimosarum | reverse complement strand
ATATGTAAGAAAAATAAAGAATATGTCTAAGATTAAATTAACAACGTAAATTTCTCTTCTCAATTCTAAAAATAATAACCTCTCTACGCACTGCGTCATTTCTAGATTGATCCATGCCATATGACTCTTACATAATTCTGATGATGTAAATGGAACTAAAAGTCAAGTAGCCAATAATAATTTTACAGAAGTATTAACTGTCCAATCAAAATGCATTGTAAACCAAAACTAACTCAGTCGGAATTGCGATTTCACCCTGAACGTAACGCACTTGCTCTTTACGCTTCGGTCTAGTTAGACTGCTGTCTGCTGCTTGCTTCTTTCTTACTGAAAATTAATCTAAAATGTGAGCTATTTTGGAATAGGCACATTTCATGTGGCAAGTTGATTGTGGCCACAACAAGCGGAAATAAAAAATGAAGATTTAATCTGCCTTCGCCTCCAATTTCCTATTCGTAATGGATCAACACTCCTACGACATTAAAATTCCTCCTGGTCATTACTACAGAATTTTTTTTTATTATTACATATATATATATCCACACTTTTACTCGACTCAGTTTTTTATTCTTATATGATGGTAATTTGCGCGTTTTTTGCTTTAACCATAACAGCTATATTTGTTTGCATTTGAAACTTAACAGAATAGTGGATTTGTTGCCAATCTAGAGAAACTAAGCTTCGCAAGATCAAAGATAACGCCTTCTTTTATTATTGCGAATTCAATCATGCTTATTCCATTCTGGGATTTATTCGAGGAAATAAGTGTTTAAGATTTATAAATATTTTTATTATAGATATTTTCATGTATTTTTGCCTTGTCTCGAATTGAGAACTCAATTAATGGAATGAGAATTACTGAATCGTCTGTGAAAAACTGTTTCTTTTTTTTTAATTTCTTTTACTCATCCTTTTAGTTTTATTATAGTATTTGATTAGAAAAAATGTGGCAACGATTAGATAATTCTTCAGATGATATACATGATTTTTGTGTATTCTGAGTTATAAAATGAATGAGACGTAACGCTGTTAAGTGAACCTAGCCCCAGATTGTTGCTGCGGTAAACAAACATAGTGATTTTGAAAGAGTGCATTTATTTAGGTTTATGCGCTATCGACGAAGTAGGTTTAATTGTATCCAATAAGTTTAAATGAAATGCAAAATGCGTATAATTTCATACTTCCTACAAGGAAGTCATGTGGTGTACATATCGTATTTTTACTTTAAGCTGTATGAAATGTTCCACATCGTTGCTTTAGCATAGAATCTGTTTATAAATGTTTATTTTGTTTTAGTCAGCTTATTAAAATACATTAAGTGTTCAAGAAGAGAATTTATTACACATTGATGCTAATTTGTATCTGCTTCGATTTAGTTAAAATTCATTTTAATGAATTGTGCGCCTGTACGGAATGGTTTTAAACATGGAATTTTATAAATATAAATTACGTTTGAGAAAAAAATGGAGTTGCATCAGTGCCTTAGTATTAAGTGACAATCATTTTGAAGAATAATCAGTGACAGACGATTTTAAATATAGAACTTTTTTCACACCAACTGTATTTGAAACATCTAGAAGTAGAACAGCCATGCCAAACGATTTTAAATGTGTGGCTTGTTTTACGTAAACAGTATTTGAAACATTTGTAAAGGTACATCTATGCCAAAGATAAGAATATCAGAGTATTCCAATGTGTCAGTGTTCGAAGTAATATATTGTTTGTGATGCAGCAGCAGTTATACATATGCAAAAGGTAATTTTCTTCGTTAATTAAAAAATAGACATAATTATCATGTTATTATTATTTTTAAAATACATCAGCATTCAAAGGATAAGTTTTTGCTCAAGTAACAACAATTTAAGGTTCTTGTATGAAATGTGCATTTGTTTTGAACTGAGCCTATAGCTGTGGTATTATAATCGCAACTTTTGTTCTAAATATATCTGATTTTAGACCTTTGATTATATATATATTATATATATATATATATATATATATATATTGTAAATACAAATTTGTGATTACATTTATTATAGTACATTTATTACTTAAGAAAATTTTGTTTTTACACCATTAAAAACTTTTTGTTTTTCATACAGTTAAAAAAATTAAATTTTATAGCATATAGTTAGAATTTTTTTGACTGCTATCGAATGCAATTTAACGATGTTTTTCCATGATATCCATACGTAAAGACAGATTAAAGGACTCTTTTTCCCCAAACGAATTATAAAACTGATTTAAAATGGATTCTGATGAGATTTTTTCATGGCGTCTGTGCGTACGTATCTCGTATAACTCAAAAACGAGTAGCCTCAGAACATTAAAATTTTGTATATAGGACTGCTATAACACGTAAAATGGACCTCCTATTTTGGTTGCAATCGGTCGCATCAAAAGTATATAAATATATGTATATATATATCCACTCTGTTACTCGACTCGTAACAGAGACATTAGGTTGTAGAGACATTAGGTTATCTAGAACCAGGAGAGAAGACAAAAAGCGAATCGAACCGCGGACCTCTGAGTTACGCGTCGAGCGTGCTGACCGCAACACCATGAAGGCATGCGAAGAAGGTGGAAGAATTATACCTTATATACTCTCCTTTTTATACGGCAACTGGGGTTTTGGGGACCCAATCGCCAAATCCTGGTGGTGTAGAATCATCCTCCACCATCTTTTTAGTTCGGCGCCAGTGAAGAGACATTAGATTATTTCGAAGCAGGAGACATGAAAAATGAGCAAAGCCTTCGCCGGGAATCGAACCACGGACCTCTCGGTTACGCGTCGAGCGTGCTGACCACTATACCACGAAGGCTGGAGAAATACCGAGCTGACCACTACACCGAAGGCATGCAAAGAAGGCGGGAAAAATATACCTTATAAGCTCAGATTTTTTATTCTTATATTTGATAAATTGTGCATTTTTTGCCTTAAAAATGATTGAATTATGTTGTTCTTATCTTATGTTTAAGGTTTTTATGCCTTTAGTAAATCTGCATGCAAGATTTGTAGAATTATCAACAATTTAAAAGTTGTTTAAGTGCGGTTAAGCCTAATCATTTTTCCCATGGCAGCCATATTTGTTTACATTTGAAACTTAGCAGTATAGTGAATTAAGTCTTTGTGCATTTTCATTGTCTGTTTGCCGATTGAAACCGAAAGGAAACTTTTAGTTTTGTGCCCCGAAAGAACTGCCTGTTTGGTTGCTAGCCGAATTGCTTGTTTTTGCGTAGAAACTGTAATTTTAATTGTAAAAATTTTTTTAAATTGTGTTAACTGTAGCTGGTGCTTTATATTTTTCTATATCTTTCAATTTTTAATGAAAATAACTGGAGTTTTTATGTATTTTTTCTTTGCCGCGAAGTGAGAACGGAATTAATTGAATGAGAAATATGTCTCTAATGAAATTCGAGGAAATAAGTTTAAATGAAATACAGCAAAAAATGTATATAATTTAATAGGCCATGTGTATAATTTAATAAGTCGAGGAAGTCATGCGGTCTCCACATCAGATTTTTAAAAATTTTATTTTAATAACTTGCGGGATATTTCAATATGGAATAAAAAGGTAGAAGAAACTTTATTGCTACTGATATGTATTAATTGAAAATTTAGATGTACACTGCGCCAAAAAAAGGCGGGACCTTTCTATATCTCCCGTTCTACTGGGCGGATTGATGAAATTCAAATTTCGGTTTCCATGTCTCGAAAGCGCGACTTAGGATATATATTAGATTTATATATAGCATTCGTCTAACATAGGTATTTTGACACAAAATGGATTGTTTTCTGAAATAACACACATATTTCGTCTCTATGACTGAAATTAGGCCTGAATATTAAATTTTGTAAACTTTGGTGCGACATTTACGGAGAAATTCAAAAATTTAACTTGGCGAATTTTTTTCACTTTGCGCCAAAAATAATTCACTTGGCGTACTTCTTAATATGTGGTAACTTATTTTCCTATCCCTTCCATTGTAATGGAGCGGAAAAAAAGTCACATCGTTCCTACTTTCAAATAATTTAACAAAAGGATCAAACCATATTTGTGTTATTATCGTTTTCAACAAATATGCCAAATTTCAAAACGCGCCAATATATAAATTCACATATATTTTCGAAAATTTTGAGCAAAAACTTTAATTTTTTGTAGGTATACTTAGAAATACATCTACTTCAGGTTGATGGTAAAACTTTTATAGGTTATAATTCGAAATTTTTTTCAAAAAATTTATAAAAATTATTTAAAAATACAAATTTTAAAAATAAATCATAAAAAAATGGGGGAATTTTGTTTGGAGTGAACCTAACTTTCGAACTGTGAAAGAAGGAATCCAGTAAGTGTAATAAAAAAAGAGATATTAATAAATACATACCAAATTGAATTAACATTAAGGAGGTAAAACTTTGAGAGCCAACTTTTTAAAAACTACTGGTGCGATTTTTACAAAACTTGGCAGTTTGGCATCATTTGAGTCGTAGAATCGAAATATGGAAAAACAATGGCATGTCGTTTCCGAAAACGTCCGATTTTGTGTCAAAATACTTTATGAGAACGATGCTATATATAAGTCTAATACATATCCTAAGTCGCGCCTTCGAGACATGAAAAACGCAATTTGAATTTTGTCATTCGACCTAGTAGAACGAGAGATATAGAACTGTCCCATTTTTTTTTTACGCAAAGTACCTGGAAAGCCGCAAATGCAACTGTCTGTGTTATGTAGCATCACCTGCTCTAAGCTAGACTTATTCGGAAAAGTTAGTAGGAAGGGACAACGCCTGGATCATCAGTTGGTAAATATCTGGTATCCGCCCTACTTGGGGGACACCAGACCTGTACCTGTGCTATGCAGCCCAAAATGAAATACGTAGGCCACAAAAGGTCCACCACGAGCTCTTAGGCTATAAATCACTGTACTATTTGTAGAAACTAATTTACTTGAGGGAATGGGTAAGAAGGTCAATGTTCCTTCTTCTAGTGACTTCTGGTGACCCTAAAAATTTCTGTTGCGACATAAGATCTTTTTCTAAACGAGACTTTAAATAAGAAATTGGATTAGTTAAGGAAATAATTGATGTTAAAATACTGTTTGCAGCCTCTCGTGGTAGCTGATCAGCGATCTAATTATCGACAGTGCCCGCATGGGTACGTGTCCAATATAATTTTGAATTTGTACCTGTTGGAAAGTGAGTTAACATCTGTTAACATCTCTCACTAATGGAGAGCAGCTTTGCCATACTACAGCTTGAAGACTCGAAGCGCTGTCAGATATTATTATACTAGTTGGAGAGAAGATTTTTGCAAATTCAGTTGCCTTTCAAGTTGTTAATAGTTCTGTCTGAATTACAATTATACAGGAACCTGACAAAAAGTCGCCAAATGGTTGCCAAATTTGGCAATGTTTGGCGATTTCTCGGCAAATTTGGTGACAAAAACCAGTGTCCAGAACCCATTACCAGCTTCTCGATATCTTGCCAATTTAGCGAGATAGCCTTTTACTCAATTTTTTCCTAAAGAACTTTGCTTTTGTCAAGCATTGCATATTCACAATTTCACATGTACTTTCACTAAAACTATTACATTGTAGAGACATTTGGTTATTTCGATGCTGGAGACGTGAAAAATGAGCAATGCCCTCTCCAGAACTTGAACCTCGAACCTTTCGATATGCGCCGAGTGTGCTGGCTTTTGTCAATCTGCCTAATAAAACGGGAGATATAAAATTCTTCTTCTTTTTTTTTTTTTTTTTTTTTTTTTTTTTTGCGCAGTTTACCAGTGATTCCACTTATTCTTACTTTCATTACTTGCGTCGTATTTGGGGGTATAACTTTAAAGTGAAACATGGTCAAAAAGCAGTCACGAAATTTAGGAGATAAATTACCTTCTTTAATTGCAGTCTAGCTAGCTGATGAAGAAAGTGTAGAAGGCCAGCGAGCACAACATATGGTATCTTATGTACATAACGGAGAAGAGGGGGGGAAGAAAAGTGCTCTGTTGCTTTCTGATGATGATGACAATAAGACAGCTGTTGGTCGAAGAAGGAGGAGAAGAAGCAAGGAGGGGCCAGGTGAAACGAAGTACAGGCGCTCGAACTAGTGAGAATCTGAAGGAAGAACTCGCGCAGCTAAAAGATGTGGAGAAGTCATCTTTCCCGTTGTCATGACAACAAGTTCGTCTGCCCGCCGCCGGTGAATGCTCACGAAGCTGAGGGATCGGCTGCAAAGTGAAATGTTGAATGCATGTTAATCGCTTTTTCGGATATTTGGAAAATTAAATGCTTTTAATGTATTCAGATTTAAAATTACGTCCAAAGGGGCGTTTTTTTAACCTTTTGTGCGTCACCTTTATTTATTAAATATCATGTTCTTCGCTCTTAAACCATAAAATTCAATTCAACAGCAATATCGCAAAATAACTTAAAATGAGCATATCTTTAGAATTTCCGATACACAGTTCCGCGCGCTTTAGATAAAAAGTTCCCCCCCCAGTAGATATTTAAAAATAGCATACCTTTAGAATTCTACTTCAAAAGTAGCTAATAGAAAATCTACAGTGGCGCCCGAACTAAAACGTAGTGGATGAGGATTCTCCACCACCAGGATTTCGCTATTGGGTCTCCGAATCCCCAGTCGCCCTTTAAAAGGGGGTGTATATAAGATATTTCTCCCGCCTCCTTAACATGCCTTCGTGGTATAATTGGTCAGTATGGTCAAGAGGTCCGTGGTTCGATTCCCGGCGAGGGCATTGCTCATTTTTCATCTCTCCTGCTTTCAAAAAATACCTAATGTCTGTACACTGTTAATGAATTATCAACTGAGGTTCTTGAAGAAAGAAATGTGATCTTCTGGAATTTCGTTGTCCGTTTGCATGATTATGAATAGAACCTAAATTCTCTGGAGGACGGGTTTGCAGGGCGATGCCCGAAGGCGGTGAGGTGCTTGCAAAGCAACTTTAAAATGCCCGTCGTTCAGCTATCTGAATTTTAGATATTTAGAAAACGAACACTCGTAATTATAATGAATAATATAAATAAAATTTTTAGTTTGTCTCGGATCTTTTAAAAATAACTATTGCACAAATTGTGCAATCAAACGTTGGACACAAACTGAATCTTAGTGATATCTAGGTCTGTATGAATCTGAACGACATCTATATGATTAGATGGATCAATTTTCAACTGCTGGAAAGGTCTGATTCCGCGTACAATGACCTATGTTCTGTCCTAAATATTCTCGCTTATATTACCTAAATACTCTCGCTTATATTACCTAAATACGGCTTGCTAGGTTTTACATTCATAGTCCCTGTTCGTACATAAATTTGACATTTCAGAAATTTGTACTTTGAGTTTAATAGAATGCGCTTTTCTTCTCTTCCATCTAAAAGATAATGGATACATAAAGACAATATTGTTTTGCAATTGTTGGTGCTAAGAAAATAATGTCATTTCAGCTGATTGTTGTGCGTCAACAACTTATTTCGTTAGCACAACAAGAATTGTTTGCGGTTTTCTTGCTTGGCTGGCGAGATTTACGAACGACGTGCCATAGCAAACACATTCGCTATAACAAGCAAATTGTTAAAATATGATGTTTTTACGATCCATGTAAATAAACTCTATTTTGATATAACTGTACATTTATTTTTATCTTTATTATTTTTACATATTTAGTTTTATTTTAAATTTATTATCCCAAAAGGGCGTTAGCCCGAATGGGCTGCCAGTCTCGAAATGGGATTTTGCGTCATCCACTATAAACAACGAATCACTTTTCATACTGTTACCACCAAATACTATCGCCCTGTGTTATATTTAAAGTAATCAAACAATTGTAAGGTTTATCCTAATTTTATTAACAGTTATTTTAAATTTATACATCTTTTCTATCTATTCTAGTTTCAGCTTACAATTTCCTACAAGAATGTATTTTCAGAAACGCAGTTAATGCAAATGAGTAACAGTAGTATTTAAGTCGATGTTTCACCGACTTCGTTAGAAAGCCAGAGTTCCTGACTAGCACTACAGTGTGTCAGGACTGAGTGTTCTGTGCCTGCTTTTGGCGAACATTGTCGTAACCGTTTAAAAGTCCTGATCTCGAACAGGGAGCTGAATGCAGCTACGTTCTTGTCAGTGGTAGAATAACTGCACGTAAGGAGGGTTTAAAATTACCCTTTTATTAAACCACTATTTACAGCCACTTACCAACTCGGAAAGGATAACAGAAAATAATGGCCGCACTTGGGTCTAAACTGAACAATCAAATATTTAAAGTAAAGTTAAGTAGAAAATTAAGAAGTCGTTGCTCTCAGAGCTGTAAACGCGAGGTTGGTCTCTATTCTAAACTATAAATGGTGCGTAGCAAGATTTGGCTAATACTAACGCACTTAGATTACTTCAATAAGTATTAGAGTAACAGCGCTAAGGCTTAGAATTTAAATACTAGCTGGTCAGGTGGACGTCGAACAGAGCCGCAGTGATCTGAGACTAAAAGCTCTCTCACACTGTGAAGTTCCTCGCTAACCTTTAAATACAAAACTTGGCTCCACTTCAAATTAGCATAAAGCTGAAACGCGCGCTCATTCTAACGGGAAGTTGAAATAAGAGTGCACAGGAAAGAGAAATTAACATAAAACTTTGTTAGTTTAAACTAAAACCTTACAAACGTAATTTCAGAAATGCAGTTAATGCAAATGAGTAAGAGTAGTATTTAAGTCGATGTTTCACCGACTTCCAGAGAGAGAGTCTGAGTTTCTGACTAGCGCGTGTTTGCCTTTTGGCTACGTCTCTCTTAGCTTTCCTACGCTTGACCGTATTTTAGGCCCTTATTTGGCTTCGCCGACTTAATTAAGATTTAGGGGCCAATTACTTAGAATCTTGATAGCTTCGGCTATATCTTTCGGTTAGCTTTAGTTAAGCTCAGTTAAGTTTAATTTCTTATTCATTTAAGTTCAAGTCCAAATGGAGGCTTTGCTGTACGTTCCGAGTTAGGAACTGATTGTATCATATTTATTTTGAGAAGTAAAGGATAGTTAACTCTTCTTAAGTCTTACGTCTCTGTTAACATACTTAAGCGATTATTCGCTTGTTAGTGTTCGTGGGGTTCAGGGATTGAACACTGAATTAAGTAAGTAAAACCCCACACAATGAAGAATCTGCATGCATATATGTATGTTCCTCGCATTGTGGAAAAAGAGTGGTACCTAAAGCCATTAAATTTTGAGTAACGTTGTCCTCCACCCGAACAGGTGCACCTGGAAGGCCGAATTTTACATTTCGACTTTTCTATTTAACGGGAATTCTAAACATACATTGCCGTGCTGCTTTTAAAATTTTATAATTTTGCCGTTGTATCGTATATGGCGTAAGTGGTAACAAAATGGTGCTTGAAGAATAAAGGTAGACTGCGCGTTCAGCGAGAGCGTAAAAAACCGTAAAAAAACCTTTTGGGACAGTACAAAAATATGAACTCTTTCAGATTTTTTTTATTATTATTATTGAAGCCGCCTTAATGAAACAAAATTAGGGAAATTATGGGAAAATTTTAATGCTGCTTGGGAAGAATAATTTTGTTTCATTTATTACAAAGAAAAACTGTATGCTTATTACATTACATGCGTGAGACATCAGGACTACAGTCCTCTTTGAACTCATAATAAAAGTTCCTCCTGCTCTAGAGATTAAAATTAACCTAAATCTTGAATTTTAATCTTGTTTATTTGTATTCTTGCCACGTAGATAAAAGATATTTGATTCAAGAATTAAAAACGTGTTCGCACTGAAGTTGCAAGAGCTGCTGGAGAAAAATTTGCTGGAGCAAAAATAATTTGATACGAAAAAACTGTAGAGTCATCAGGTTATTTCGAAGCAGGAGAGAGGAAAAATCAGCAATGCCCTCGCCGGGAATCGAACCATGGACCTCTAGGTTACGCGCCGAGCGGGCTGACCACTACACCGCGAAGGCATGAGAAGAAGGCGGGACAAATACTTTATATACTTTCCCTTTTAAAGGTTGACTGGGAATTAGGGGCTCCAATCGCTAAATTGTGGTGGTAGAGAATCATCATCCACTACTTTTTAGTTCCGGCGCCACTTGTAGATTTATTAGATTATTTGGAAGTAGCATATGGGAAAAATGAGCAACGCCTTCGCCAGGACTCGAACCACGGACCTCTGGAATACGCACCAGCGTGCTGACCAGTACACCACGAAGGCATGAGAAGAAGCCGGGAGAAATACCTTATATACTCCACCTTTCAAAGGGCGATTGAGGATCAGGGGCCCTAATCGCCAAATCATGGTGGTGTAGAATCATCATCCACCACCCTTTTAGTTCGCGCGCCACCTGTAGAGTCATTAGAATATTTTATAGTAGGCGATGGGAAGAATGAGCAATGCCGTCGCCGGGATTCAAACCACGGACCTCTAGGTTATGCGTCGAGCGTGCTGACCACTACACCACGAAGGCATGCCAAAAAGGCGGGAGAAATACCTTATAAAACAAAAACAAAATTTTGCTTTTTAAGTGATATTTACACCTAAATTCACGCATGTATTCCTATTGCAAAAAAAGTATATTAAAAACCAAAAATGCCAGTTGAGCTGTCTGATGCTGACCAAACTGAATAAAGAAAAATGTCCGATTTTTGAAACTTGCATTTAAAGATGGATACATAGGAACAATGATTTAAAATGATTCTGAACTCTGAACTTTTTGAACTTTTCTCTAATGCCTTTTTCCCGCTCTTGCCGAAAAGCACTCTTGTTCTTCTATTTAAACATGCCCGCATCTGAACGCACAAACCTACATGTATATAAAAATTATATATATATATATGCATATCAATACATCGTACTGCTAAAAAAAAGGTGAGTTCAATATATCCCGTTTTACTAACCCAATTAATGAAATTTAATTTTTTTTTCTTTTTTATGTCTCAAAAGTTCGACTTAGGATAAATATTACAATTATATATAATATTGTTTTAATATAGGTATTTTGAAACAAAATCTGACTTTTTCTGAAATGACATGCCGAATTTTTTTTCTATATTTCAATTCTGTGACTTAAATTATGTTTAAATATTAATTTCTTGAAAAACTGTGTGAGAAATTTCAAAATTTGTCTTGGCCCACGTATTTTAGTTTATGCCAAGAATAGTTCACTTTGCAAAATTCTTAATTTATGGTAACCTATTTTCCTTTCCCTTTCGTTGAGCGCGAGGCGAAAAAAAAGTGCATCTTTCATTTTTTCAAATAATTTTAACAAAGTGTTAACCACATTTGCCGGTATTGTGGCTTATAACAAATACGCCGAGTTTTAAAACGCGTCTATAAATCAATTCACGTATATCTTCGGAAATTTTGAATAAATATTCTAATTTTTTCCAGGTATGCCCAGAAATTTCCTGTAAAGTTTGTAAAACTATTATTGGTGTTTGAATTTTAGGTCCATTTGCATCATCAGCATTATGACATAAATCAGTCTTGAAATGACGCACTGCAGGAAAAGGTTACTATTTTTAGAATAGACAGTGGAAATACCAGATTAAGCATGAAGGGGCTATTGCTGATTTAAATTATAATTTATCTTTTGCATATTTTATCTTATATAAATTATAAAAAGAAAACTCTCCATATTACATCTCCAAGCAACGGAAATTCAATTTAAAAACATTATTGAAAATGTATTTTTCAGAATTTAAAAAAATTATAGAGTTTTCAGTCCTCCTTGCTTTAAACACAGTTAAGAAAAAACTAAATCGCAAAAATGCCAAAATCAAAAGTAAACTTTTTAAGTATGGAAAAACCAGTTATTGTTATTGATAGCAGATTAATCGACTTATGAAGGGGATAAACCAATCTACCATCCATTAACAGTAACTAAAATAAGAGAGAGTGTTTCATCTTACTTCCAAGTAAGCATCAAATTATTTGCTAGATTCAAATACTAATTGATACTCAATCAAAACAAAGATATTAGTCACTAAACCAAAAGAATCCTGTTAGAAAGCAAATAATCTTTAAATTTCATCTGAACGAGATGCTTACTTTAGAAGACATATCCCCTACACTCTCTTTTCATTTCAAATACAAAAGTAAAAACAAAAGTAGATTCAAGAACAAATTTTAAAAAATCGTAAGAAGATTAAAAGAAATAATCCATAAAATTAAAGTTAAAAACGTAGTAAAAAAGAAATTTAAAAATCAAACTAGTAAGCAAAAATTAACGAACTTGCCTTCTAAATTTTAAAACTAAATGACTGGAATGCAAGTACGCATCAAGAGATGGAAACATTTTATCTTACATATATGTACATAATTTTTTCATGTTACATATGTTTTCCAATAATGAGAAAATGCTAAAAAGTTTGTAGAGACATTAGATTTTTTTGGAAGCAGGAGATGTGAAAAATGAGCAGTGCCCTCGCCGGGACTCGAACCACGGACCTCTTGAATACACTCCCAGCATGCTGACCACTCCATCACGAAGGCATGCTAAGAAGGCGAGAGAAATACCTTATATACCCCCCTTTTAAAGGGCGATTGGGGATTAGGGGACCCAATCGCCAAATGTTGTGAAGGTTGTGAATCATCAATCAAATGGTTGTGAATCATTGTTCACAACCTGTTTTTTTTTTAGTTGGGGCGCCACTGTAGAGGAATTAGGTTATTTAGAAGCAGGAGAGAGGAAAAATAAGCAATGCCCTTGCCGGGACTCGAGTCACGGACCTCTCGAATACGCGCCGAGCGTGCTGACCACTACACCAAGAAGGCATGTTAAGAAGGCTGGGGAAATATAAGTCGATTAAAAAATTGCACATGCTTAGAATTTAGGCTTATCTGTTCATTTCTGATAATATTTTGCCTAAGCGAAAGTGATTTAAATGGGGTAAAATCTTTAAGGACATTATGTAACTTTGGCGTATCGAGAGCTTTAAGTGTGTTAAATTAAGTGAAATACTAGGTATGGGAATGATACATAAAACCTTTTGTGCGTTTTTTAAAGAATTATGCGTGTTATAGTATTATCTATTCGTAGCTGTTCCCTCAACTCAAAATGCTATCAAAGTCATCTTCCATGGCCAATTAGGAATTCTGGCTCGAAAAATACCGCTCGAGACAAATCAATCATCCTTTCTTTAGAGAATAACTGCTGACAGCGATTACTCTGCCATTATGTATTATGCGTGAAAGAACAATTGTTGGAGGAAAAAGACATTACCAACAACAATGCGACGGATGCTAAACCATTTAAACCGAAAAATTCCAGGAAATATTTTGCATGTGCAGAGAGTCTGCTTTCCTGGATATTAATGGATCCTGGTTGCACAAAAATTTTGGCATTAAATAGGCAGATAGATGTTAGGAGACATTTTTCTCTTTCCGCACATTAGAATCGTTGACTGATTCTTGAAGTTTTTGGCACCCTTTTAAATACCGGTATTAAACATCGGTATTGGGAAAGTCATGTTTTTTATTGCTTTCTCGAATGAATATTTAGGTTCCATTTTTACAAATGATACCAGATTCTCAAAATAACATGAACAGAACAGAAAATTCTGTGCAAAGTTTCTTATTTGTGTATATCTGTATATTAATGTAAGGTTTGCTTTAATTAGTTTCAGTGTGCTGCCATCAGAAGATAAATTAGATCCAGTTTAAATAAAGACCGAATATGGAGTTGAAGAAGAGAGCAATGGCAACGCGCCAGATAGCTGTTGATCCCCAAGATGTCCACCTGTTAGTGAGGTATTGAAAATTTTCTCCTATATTTAAATATTTAAATTGTCAGGACTGAGTTGTCGGTTCATACTCTTGGCGAACCTATTCGTGAAATACTTTAAGTCCTGATCTTGAACAGGGAGCTGAATGCAGCTATGTTCTGTGGTAGAAAACTGTGGTTAAGTGGTAGAAGAACTGCACTTTAAAGGGATTTAAAATCCTCTTTTATTAAACCACAATTATATACAGCCACTTCCCAAGTCGGGAAGGATACAGAAAATAATGACCGCACTTGGGTCTAAACTGAACAATCAAATAATTTAAACTAAAATTAAGTAGAAATTAAATCGTCGTTGCTCACAGAGCTATAAACTCGAGATTGGCCTCTATGCTAAAGGGTGCGTAGCAAGATTTAACTAATACTAACGCACTTAGATTTACTTCGATAAGTAATAGAGTAACAGCGCTAAGGCTTAGAATTTAAATACTAGCTGGTCAGGCGAACGTCGAACAGAGCAGCCGTGATCTGAGACTATAAGCTTTCTCACACTGAGAGGTTTCTACCTATCGCTTAAATATAAACTTGGCTCCACTTCAAATTAGCATAAAGCTGAAACGCGCGCTTATTCTAACGGGAAGTTGAAATAAGAACACATAGGAAAGGGTAAATTAAAATAAAACTTTGTTAGTTTAAACTAAAACCTTACAAACATAATATATAAAATTGTTACGTTCACTTCTAAATTAAATCCAGGAGTAGTCAAATGATCAGATGCCTTCAGAGCTAAAACGTCTGATTTCAGTGTTCAGAACATATTATTCAAGATTAAAGTTCCGCCTGAGAAGAGACGGAAGTTCTAGGAATTTTATTTTTGAGAGATAAATGTAAAACTTAGACTTTATATTGCTATTGCGGAAAATTCTACATCATTTACTAGCTTTAACAACTTTTATAAAGTACATCTAATATTAGAAATTCTGTGAAAAGAATTCTAATCTGGATACTCTCGGTCATCCCCGCAATCTGCTCAATTCGTTCGAGTCTTCGGGGATTTTCCACTCTTTGCCGAAATTTTTTGCATATCTATC
>KK114864.1:477608-523253 GCA_000611955.2 Stegodyphus mimosarum | reverse complement strand
CAGAATTTTCGTTCGAAAATTGCTTTTTTATTTGCTGAAAAATTTTGGCTTCTAATAATTGACAATGCGCTGAAACTTTTTCTACAGTATTAAACAGATCAAAATAAATTTTTTTATAGTTTTTTTATTCTTTTCAATTAACAGATTTAGCGTCGTTGTAAAACTGAAAGTATTGCAACCTGAGAGAAATATTTGTTACAAGCCTCGCTTGTAAGCGATTCGACCAAAATGAGTGTACAATTATATCTTGATTAACTAAGTTTTTTTTAAGCCCAAAGGGCAGTAGCCCTGAAGGGCTATTAATTTCGTTTTAGCATTTTGTGGGGTTTCACTTTTCAAATTGTTGCCACCAAATATTACAGCCCTCCATTATATTTCAAGAAATTAAATAATGAGGAATCTGCATAAATGTATGTATGTTTCTAGCATTGTGATAAAACAACGGTACCTAGAGACGTTAATTTTGAATAACGTAGTCCTCCATTCGAATATGGGCATCTGGAAGCCCAAATTTGGAATTTGTGTTAATATCTATTTCAAACATTAAAGAATTGACATTAAAGAATTTTTGATTAACAAACTCAAAGATTTGAAAGCGAGTAATGACAATATGCTGAAAAAAAAAACTGGATTTTACGGTTTAAGTGGGAAGAACATGATATTTAATAAATAAAGGTTAAAAACGCCCGTCTGGGCATCATATAAAATCTGATAGCTTTCAGACTTTTTTTAAATTATTATTTTACAATTGAGTAAAGCTTCATGGGGTTTCGAAATAACAGCACAACAAATATTTTTAGCTTCTGCCATATTGAACAAATCATTTTAAACATAAAAATTGATATTCTGTTTCTTGAATTTCCGGGGACTATATCTTAAGTTGGTTAGCTGATCGTAACTCTTAAAATCATTTCGAGCATTGAACTGCAATCTGCAAAGATCAAAAGGCCTTTTTTTATATTATTATTTTATGAATTTTAGATATTTCTTCATCCTTTTCAAACTTGAATGGTAAACTCTTTGTACTGCTAAGCCTCATCAAAGTCCGAGTGATTAAGACTACTGAATACTGATAGCTTCACCTGGTTTGTGTTCGATCCCAAGCGAACGGGCAGGCTGTATGTTTGGATTTCGCGGATTTCCCATATGTAATGTACACTTATGTTCATAAAATAAGGATAATTCGGAGTCACGCGGAAATCGAACTCTAAAATAAACATATCACCTGTAAAATCACTACACACATCTTCAAGAATCATGTGCAACTTTCAGGAAGTAACCAGATGACACCGATGGTACGTCACAATGACGAGAGTGTAAGAGAGTGATATATAAGGAATACAGGAAAAGAAGTAAAATTGTTCGCAGGCGCTTTATAAGCATTTCAGTGCAATAACCGAATAGTTATGACACAAAGGACGCATTTCGATGATTTTTTACGTGGTAGAATGATCGGCCGTCTGGAATGGGGGCGTATCCAACTGGAGGTATCAGACGAACTTGGAATTGCCCAGAGTGTCATCTCCAGGCTTTGGCAACGGTTCCAAGATGATGGTCATGTGAGTAGACGTTACAGCACAGGTCGCGCCAGAGTTACAACGCCGAGCGAGGACCGGTATTTAGCAGTCGCTGCCAAAAGAAACGGGCGGAGCACAGCCTCAGACCTGTCTCGTCAGCTCTCTTCGGCCACTGGTACGACAATTTCGAGGCAGACCGTGTACAGACGCTTAGGGCAGATTGGTCTATATGCTGGTAGACCTGTCAGATGCGTTCCACTCACTGCAACTCACTGTCGCCTGGAGTAGAAAGCATGCATTGTGGACACCGCAACAGCGGGCTGGTGTGATGTTTTCCGACGAGTCCAGGTTTAGCTTGCAGTCTGATTCTCGCCGGACTTTCCTATGGAGAGCTCCAGGTACCCGTTACCACCAAGGAAACATCATTGAACGACACCGTTACGGTGGTGCAGGAGTGCTCGTTTGGGGTGGAATTATTCTGGGTTTCAGAACTGACCTGCACGTTCAAATTGGAACCATGACAAGCCAAATCTATCGGGACGTCATTCTGGAACAACATGTACGTTTGTTTCGGGGCGCCATGGGCGCACAATTTGTGTTTATGGATGACGACGCCCGTCCTCACCGTGCAAACATCGTAAGCGAATGCCTTCAATCGGAGGATATCACCCGTATGGACTGGGCAGCATTCTCACCGGACTCGAATCCAGTAGAGCATGTGTGGGACATGCTGGGCCGACGAGTTGCAGCCCGTCAACCTCCTCCTACATGTCTACCGGAACTTCGGGGAGCATTACGTTTTGAGTGGTGTCATATTCCCCAAGATCAGATCGATAATTTGATAATCAGCATGCCTAGGCGTTGTACGGACTGTATTGCATCGTCTGGAAGACATACCATGTATTAACAATCATACCAACCATGTAATATTGGTTTTTTGTAAATAGGTTGTTTTTTTTTTGTAATTTGCTCCAGGGAAAAAAATCGATAATTTTTTTAATAATATCAAGCATATTAGCATCTTTTTTTGCTCTTAACCTTATGTTTAATAAATAAGCTTTACAACAAATAAGTGAAATTTGTTTTGCTTCTAACTCTTCCTTTGCGTGATTTTGCATTATGCTTAATTTATGGACATGAGTGTAGTTACTTTTAAAACTTTATACTGCTATTGCGGAAAATTCTGTATCATTTACTAGCTTAACAACTTTTACAAAGTGGATCTAATATTCGAAATTCTGTGAAAAGGATTCTAATCTGGATGCTTTCGGTCATCTCCTCAATCTATTCAATTCGTTCGAGTCTTGGGGGATTTTCTACTCGTTGCCGAAATTTTTCGCGTTTGTCTGGGCAAAAAATATACATTTTACCAGCATAAAAGAATAGAAAAACTGAGCTCTCTTACCCTAGCAACAGAAGGACATTATATACGTACGTATGTTTATATAGGTTTAGTGCCTCCGACTGCAACTACATGTCATAGCAGTTTCATGTACAAAGTTTAAATGTTCTATGGCTATTCGATTTTGACTTATGCGTGATGCATACATACATACGTACACAGTCCAGTCACATTAATGTGACCATCTGTCAAAAGCCAGAATAACCACCTTTCGCAGAGCGGACTGCTGCGAGACGTGCAGGAAGAGAGTCACATAGGTCCCTGAAGGTGTTCTCTGGGATGTTGAGCCATGCCGACTCTAATGCCGTGGCCAGCTGCGCTAGATTACGCGGTTGAGGATCCATGGCGCGAACAACTCGATCGAGATGGTCCCACAGATGCTCGATTGGGTTTAAGTCAGGTGAGTTTGCTGGCCAGGGGAGGACGGTAAACTCATCCTGGTGCTCTTCGAACCACGCACGTACACTGGCAGCTATATGGCACCTCGCATTGTCCTGCTGGAAGATGCCATCATCCTGAGGAAAAACAATGCGCATGTAGGGGTGAACATGGTCCGCAAGGACAGATGCGTACTTGTATTGATCCATTGTGCCTTCCACAATGATCAGTGAACCTAGAGAATGCCAGGAAAACATTCCCCAGACCATAATGCTCCCGCCTCCAGCTTGGACCGTTCCGGCAATGGTTGCAGGGTGGTTCCTTTCAGAGGTTTCACGCCTTATACGCCAACGTCCATCTGTCCGATGGAGCATAAAACGCGATTCATCCGAAAACGCAACCTGTCGCCACTCAGTGGACGTCCAGCTGCTGTACTGGCGTGCAAATTCTAGCCTTCGCCGTCGATGAACAGCAGTCAGCATAGGTGCACGAACCAGGCGTCTGCTTCGGAGGCCCAGACGCAGCAATGTTCGCTGAATAGTACTTTGGGAGACACTTTTGGTAGCCCCTTGGTTCATTTTGGTGGTCAGTTGCTCAACGGTAGCCCGTCTATCTGCCCGAACGCATCTCCGCAACCGTCGTTCGCCTCTGTCATCTATGGCCCGTGGTGCACCACATTTGCCACGTCGCTGATTTTGGACAGTCCCATTTTGCCATGCACGGTACACTTTTACCACGGCGGCACGCGAACAGTTCACAAACTCAGCCGTTTCGGAAATGCTTCCACCCTTGGCCCGAAAGCCAATGATCATGCCCTTTTGGAAGTCGGATAAATCGCTTCGTTTCTGCATTACGCCAACGATTGAAATGTTTTCCGAAGCCCTCACACACCCTTTATATACGCTCAACTGCACTGTGCTGCCACCTGCCTTCTGTGATTGGTTATTTAACTCTGACATGGAAAGTACGTGGTGGTCACATTAATGTGACTGGACTGTGTATATTATAAAATGTAAAATGCGATTTTTTTCACTACAAAATGCAATTGGTCTTAGCAAGACACTTGTGTTTTATTTTCAATTTTAGCTTTATTTATTACTTTACAATCACTAAGTTTAATTCTTCTAGCTTATTGGGATCTCCCTTAAAATTCTGTATTTTTTTACTAATGGCCTATTTGGCCATTTATTTTTATTTATACACTTGCCTTAACAAGCTTTATGTAAAGTTTTTCTTTTTCGGTTGTGTTTTAATTTTAAATTTAGGGCAAGCGCGTCGGGAAAAGAAACGATAAGAACTGACACCAACTGTAATATGTTGATTCTTTTAATTTTCTCTGTATTTAGCTCGATTCGAATTTGTCACGCTTTTCCCTTGACAAGTCCGTGATGAACCTCAAGGTAAGCTAAATTGCCATTTACTGCCATTCTTTGTCATTTTAGCTTGTATTTTAAATTTATTAATATTTTTTAAGGGTTTTAATTTTTTTAAATGTTGAGTTTTTTCCTCAATACCAACATTTATTTTTTTTCGATTACTTTTACTATTTTAGTAACTGATTATTTGTTCTCAAAGTATTTTTACACTCTGGAACTAAAGTATCAAATTTACTTTTAGGCGATTGCTTTTAAAATTTTACTTCTTTTTCTAATCTTTAAATAAAATTTTGCAGCTCTATGCGCAAAATTCTTAACCAAATAGGTCTCTCCTGTTCTAGTACTAATTTCTAAAATCATACATACGTACATATATACTGACGTATAGATGTCATGAAATAATCACAGGCGACACGAAAAAAGCCCTACTGAATCCATTTTAAATGAATTTTCCAATCTATTTGGGAAAAAATAATCCTTTATTCTGTACGCACATACAGATGTCAGGCAAAAACATCGTTCAAATGGATTCTAGAGAGGTCAAAATGGATATTTTCATTGAAATATGATTGCCGAAATTTTTCGCGATTGGAATACTTCCTCTACTTCCAAAGAACTCAAAATTAGCAATTTAACACTGTAAAAGAAATTACTTTGTGAAAACAAATGTTTAAAGGTGATAAAACTCCCAATGTCTCATGGCCTTTGAAAACAAGCAACTTACAATTAAGAGAGCTATTCAAGACAAACGTAAGAAATATTATAAATCTTGTTAAAGCCAGAACATGTAAAAATGATTACACAGATTGTGAAAAGTATGCCTATGTGATAAAAAATGATCAGAATGGTAAAACGAAATGTTTAACGCTATACCTCGAAGCTTAGCGATAAAATTTGCGTATCACATCTTAAGCACAGTTGAAGTATTCCAATTCTATTTCATTAGCTTAGAAAAAGCATGATTTTTTTTTTTTCAATCCAAAGGGTCTTTTACCCTGAAGGACTATTGTTTTCGTTTTTGCGATTTTACCTAGAATCACTATAAACGGCTGTATCACTTTTCAAACTGTTGCCACCAAATCTTGCAGCGCTGTATTATATTTAAAGAAATTAAATAATGAAGATTTTGCATAAATGTATGTATATTTCTCCGAATGTGATAAAACAACGGTATCCAATTTTAAATAGCGTACGTTTCCACCCGAATATGCGCATCTGGAAGGTGAAATTTAGAGTTTTCTTTATTATCTATTTCATATTTTAGAAAACTTAAACGAATTTTTGATGAAAAAACTCAACGATTTAAAAGCGAGCAATGGCAGCACTCTTAATTTTTTTTTACCTCCAGAGCGCGGAACTGTGTATCGGAAATTCTAAAGATTTAAATTATTCTGCGATATTGCTGTTGAACTGAATTTTATGTTTTAAGTGCGAAGAACATGATATTTAATAAATAAAGGTAATACACGAAACGTTAATAAAACGCCCCTTTGGACGTAATTTAGAATCTGAAGACTTTTAGATTTATTACTATTATTGTTATCATTATTATTATTATTTTGCTACATACATGCATATATATTGTAAGAAATACTATATAGTAAGAATGTGGTATGATGAAATGAGTGTATCTATAAGAGGAAAAAGATATAAAGTCATGTTGTATAAAGTCTCTTTAAAAGATAAAAAGGATATAAAATACATATAAAGGGTTGTAAAGCCTCTACTTCAGTCGTGGTTTATACAAACTATAAGTCGACTTCCTAATTTTGATCGAGCTGATAAAATATCAACTTAATTTTCCAGATTATTTATTAAATATTTGTTACGTGTCTAGCCATTTGGCACTACACGGAAAGGGAAGGATACCACGTGGAGAACGTTTTAAGGGAAATTGGCTTGTATTCTGGTACCACACGGAAAAAATCACGAAAACAACGCGCGTACAATCAGCCCGTTCGCCGAGAGTTCCGACCGAACTACCAGCGTTCAGTGGCCTTTACCACTCGGCCGCTGGCGGGCACAGCTTTTCATTTTGAAAAAGATTTTTATTTTTTCCCTTTTAAAAATATCAAATTTATTATTTGATGGTTGGTTTATATGATTACACACGTAGCTATCTGCCCTCATAGAAAAGGGAAGGATGATCAGGAAAGATGCCTTCACGGAAGACTTACTAAGAGAAACTGACTCGAATTTACATTATGTGGGAAAAGGTACGGAAACGGCCTGCTAGGCGGTTTGCCCGGAATCAAGCCCAGGTCGAAGTACTACTGTTCAACGACTTTACCGCTCGGCCAATAGTGGGCCAATTTTTTATTGACAGTTTTAGCTATTGTATCTATAAATGAAGTACTAAGTTTCGTTATATTTATTTAAAGGTAAAATCCATTTAAAAAATCCATTTTATGAAAAAAATAATTAAAACGTGAAATCTGTTTAAAATTGAAATTGCAGCATTTCACACTATTTTTGAATATCTTTACTTCTGCAAGATCTTCGATTTGAGTCGTCCACTAGCGGCCAGGCTGTAAAACAGCTGGATACTGGTAGCTCGGATCGAGTTCACATTCCAGCGAATACACTCGCCTTATGGGAGTTCATGTGGCTTTTCACAAGTGCACTGTGAATACCAACCAGTTTTCTTTAGAAAGTTCACCACGAAAGTATTTCTTAAAGAGCTAGTCCTCCTTTTTTACTTTCTTGTTCGAAGTAAAAGGAAGTATTGTAATCGCGAAAAATTTCGGGTATCATATTTCAACGAAAATATCCATTTTGACCGCTATCGAATGCAATTTAACGATGTTTCTGCGTAATATCTAAACGTAAGGACAAAATAAAGGACTCTTCCCCCCCCCCAAAAAAAAATTACAAAACTTATTTAAAATGGATTCTGAAGAGATTTTTTTCGCGGCGTCGGTGCGTACGTACGTATGTATGTATGTATCTTGCATAAATCAAAAACGAGTATCCTCAGAACATTGAAATTTTGTATATAGGACTGCCATAACATGTAGATGTGCACTTCTACTTTGGTTGCCAAGCGGCCGCATCAAAAGTATATAAATATATGCATATATATCCACTCTGTTACTCGGCTCAGTGAGCTCAGTTTCTTTGTTCTTATATATTTGTAAATTGTGCATTTTTTGCTTTAAAAATTATTGAATTATGTTGTTCTTATCTTTTGGATAAGATTTTTATGCCTTTAGTTAACCTGCATGCAATAATGGTGGAATTATCGACAATTTAAAAGTTCTTTTAAGTGCGGCTAAGCCTAATTTTTTGTTATGATAGCGCCCATATTTGTTTACATTTGAAACTTAGCAGAATAGTGTATTTGTTGCCAATCTGGAGATACTAAGCTTAACAACAAAGTAACGTCTTCTTTTATTATTGCACATTAAATTATGCTCGATTCATTCTGGAATTATCATTTAAGTTATCAGCTTGTTTTTGCGCGCAAACTGTAATTTTAACTGTAAAAATTGTTTTTTATTTTTTTATCTGTACTTGGTGATCTATGTTTTTCTATACCTTTCAATTTTTAATCAAAATATTTTGAAGATTTATGTATTTTTGCCTGATCCCGAAGTGAGAACTGAATTAATTAATAGCGCATGCGCATTAGGTAAGCGGCGCTGAATCGTCTATGAAAAACTGTTCCTTTTTTATTTGCTTAACTTCTTTTATACATAGTTTTAGATTTATTATAGTATTTGAATAGAACTTGTTTCAATTCTTCGAATGCTATAATTTTTGCTCACCCTGAGTTACAAAATGAATGAGATGTAACGCTGTAAAATGAACCTAGCGCCGAAGTGTGGCTATGATAAATAAATATCGTGAACCTTAAACAGTGCTTTTATTCTATTGTGGTTTATGCGCTGTCGACGAAGTACATTTTAATTCAAAATTCGTTAGCTTTTAATTCAATATGTTTAAATGAAATGCAGGACATTTGCGTATAATTTAATATTCCGTACAAGGAAGTCATGTGGTGTACACATCAGATTTTTTTTTTTTTTTAGCTATAATCTAAATAACAGTCGACATCTTCTTCCTCGTATTCTTTTTCTAAAATGGTAGGTGATAAATAAGAATCTAAATGAGAAATTTTTCGAGGAAGGATCAGAAAGAAAAATAATTTAGAAAAAAATGGAATTGAAAACAACTTATTTACGATAAATACATATATTAACACATTTTTTAATAACGCGCTTTTAACAAAATGAAAACAAAGTAAAACATCGCTAGAAAAGTATCTAAAAATTCAAAACAAAATGTATTTTCAGAAGATCAGATTTAGATTTAAAATTAATTAAAAACTTAATTAATATTTTACAGATATTGAAATTTCCAATAAAAGATTGGTTAATTTGTGAACAAAGAGGAAAAAAAAGTCATTATTTCTGTAGAATTTTGGTGTCCATGACAATTTTTACGTTTAATAATAATAGAATAATTTTGCTTCTAAATTTGTAATTCATAAACTACACTGATCATTTTCGCTTAAATTTAACACTTTTTCAGTTTTTATTAATTTGAAAAATTTTTACACATCACCTGGAAAAAGCTGAGGTAGAAAACTATATTACTTTTGTCTAAAATACTTTAAAAAGTAAAAAGAATTAAGAAAAGCATAATGATTAGATGGCAAAATGGAGCTGAAATTTTCTATTGTAGTTATGTTTATACGGTCCCTTGCTTCGTGTGGAATATAAAAACAAAAAATGAAAACTCTCAGATGTAGAATAATAATAAAAAAAATTTTCTGACACGGGTCACGTGGTCTTCTACCGCAGTGAACGAATAGACCCGGCGCTGTCGGCAGCGCATGCGTAAACGCGGCCACCGCCCGGCGAGTCGAAAACCGGAGAGTGAGAGCTCTATCATAATCTTCACTGGCTCTGTCGGCATCGAAAGAGAAGCTGAGTGTTCTCCGTTCCCAGAAAAATAAAGTTTTATGAATTTTTAAATTCTGAACTTTGCATAAAAAATTGTTCATCAACTGAAAAACTTCCTCTACAAAGACTTTCTTTAGTCAATATGGAAGGCGGTGGAACGCCTTACACGAGCGCTATGGCCCCCTCTGGGTCATATATTCTTATTATAGTCAGTCAGCCTGTGTCTGAAGACCACAAGCAAGTCATACTGGAAAGGCTAAATAAAGGTCAGTTGAATTTTTACACTTACTTCTGATTTTGTGGGCAAAATTAATTTAATTCTTAAACGTCATGGAAGGTATTTTAATAGTTCTCATTTCTGCATTTAAAACTGAGCAAATTGGCCAGAATTTTGCCCACCTTTTTTTATTTATTTTTCTTACTTGTAATCTCTCGCTGGAATAATTATTTTAAACGTATTGAATGCATATTATTTTAATCTTCTCGGAGTATTAATGTATAATATCATTTCCTGAAGAGTTATAATAACCCGTGCATGTCAGATTATCGTAATATATAAGTATCAGTTTCTAATGAAATAACATGGTCCAAACTTGGGAGAAATAATGAACTAAATACGTTTCTTAAATATTCGTGTATACATGGAACAAGTGAAATATGTTAACCTGTTATAAAATATTGTAGTACGCCTAAGTATATTAAACGTTGGAACCCCCCCAAAAAAAGAACATGTTATTTTACGGCCTGTACCACTCTAACATAATATATGTTTCAGATAATTATAGTGGCTACAAATTGTCTGAGCGGAAACATAATTTGAGGAGTTTTTTTACTGTCACTGAATCGTACCAAACTAATGCTTGCATTAATGACCTACTGTGTAATGGCGATTACCATTTCTTAAGAGTATGAAAAATATTTATTGAATAAAAAAGCAAAATTTTATTTTGAATTTGCAACTGAAAAAAAAAGTGCGCAAAAAATATTTTTTAATTTTTCAGAATTCACGAATCACACATGTTCGACACAGACAATGATTTTGACAAATATTTCCTCAAAATTCAGGTTAAAAAAGAAAAGAAAAAAGAAGTAGTTTAATTATGATAGTATAAAGAGAACCGATTCTGAAGTCCTGGCTTTACTTTTTCCTTTTTCTTTCTTTTTTATCCTTGTTCCTGTGTTTATGTACAGGCTGTCACTCGCGATCTTTTCCTGTATTTAAATTTTCATTTGAGGTGCAGAATAGGTAGTGATTGTGTTGGGAAAAGACGATCGTTTAAGAGGGCCCATACATATGGGATTTCGCATTTTACGCGGACAATCAAATGCATTAACTTTCTTATGCATTTGACGAAATTATCAATACCAAGTTCTTTAATGTTATAATCGCTGGCTTACCTTGGTATTCAAAGAAATAAATAGCCACCAGTGAGTATGTATAACAAGAATAGGAGCCAGTTTTAAGTTCTCCGCGAAGGCATTCCTCGACATTGCCAGATAGTCCTAATGTGCTTTCACATAACGCAATCAATCCAATATCACTAATGGTCGAATTGGTTAAAACCGCGATGTTAGTTTACTTTTGGGTTTTGCTGACTCTCTGATTTAGTCTTCTCTGTTTGGTTATGAGCCTTGTTTCTACAGAAAGATGGCGACCAACGGCAGAGATTTAAGTGTGCAGGATTAAACAGAAGCACGGGGTTTTAATGTTTCCTCATGTGAAATGTAAATATAAGCCAGTTGCCACCTTCAGTCATCACTGGATGTAGAGTTCTTTGTATAAATTTTGCTGACTTTCTGTTTAAGTACCGCAACGATCTTGCTTGAGTTTAAAGCATGCAAGTGGCGTAGGTGTGCTTTATCCGCTTTTTTAGTCGAAATGGCGTTAGCCCAGAAGGGGCATTTTGCGTCGATTCACTTTTCAAACTGATGCCACCAAATGTTTTCCCCATGTATTATATTTAAAAGAAATAAATGATGCAGAATCTGCATCTTTATGTGTATTATATGCAAACTAATGGTGAATTATATTTAAACAAACTAAATAATGAAGAATATGCATGCGTCAATCAAACTTTCTCGCACTCTGAAAAAAACAACGCTACCTAAAGTCGTCCAATTTTGAGTAACTTAGTCATCCAATCGAACATGGGCACTTGGAAGTCCTAATTTTTAATTTGTTTTACTAATTTCAAATTTTGCAAAACTAACGAATTTTTTATTAACCAAACTCAACGATTTCAAAGCGAGGAATGGTAACACTGTATGATAAAAAAAACATTTTTATCTCCAGCGCGAGAGACTGTGTATCGGAAATTCTAAAAATACGCTCTTTTAAATATTTTGTGATATTGTTGTTGAATTGAATTTTGTTTTAAGTCCGAGGAACATGATATTTAATAAATAAAAGTAACACACAAAATGTAAAAAAAAAAAAACCGTTTGAGGCGTAATATGAAATCTGAAAGCTTTCAGATTTTTTTTTCCCTTATTCCCCTTGAAGGTAAACTTTAAGGTTTCACGTTACAACACGTCATATAAATGTCGTTAGCAATTTTCGCTTATTTACCATTCGATCACTTTTGCAAAGTAGTTTCAAATGATATCAATCTTAAACAGAGCAAAGCTATATTTTTTTAATTGAAGCAGCTAATGTTTGTATGCACATATAATGCAGTGTTCTGTAATATGTCGGGCGCAAATGAATGCATAATAAAAATCAAACTCTGACACATGAATATGCCTTGCCCAGATGATTTAAAACGCCTTATGCGCTTATCAGTTTATGTGAAAACAAGAATGTTTTTGCTTCTTGGATTTAAGGAAACCTTCGGCTGAGATTTTCAGAAAGTATGTCGTGTGTTTCTATGACTCACTAGGGAAAAACCATTAAAAATGTCCGACCCATGCTGAATTGAAATGCTGAGCGACAGACTTGCGCAGACGAGGAAAAACTGAATATCGTTTTCACGTTCATGATATTGTAGTGTTATTTTTACTCGTGATAATTTCACCGAGTTTTCTTGGGCATTCTGTTAAATTTTTAGCTTAAAATCTTGGTAGACTTTTTTAAGAAAATACCATATAGGAATATGTTGCGAAACCTGATTGGCTGTTCGAATTTATTTAATGAAATATATTAACAGTATCTGTTAGCTTAAATTTTTCTTTTGCTTTAAATATTAAAATACACGAAAGTGCTTTAACAGAGAACATCTTGAAATAAGATTTGATCTTAAACTAATAGCTTTATCCAGTAATTCCAACCCAAATTCTTTCGATTTTACTTGAATGTAAATTGAAGAAAAAGTAGAACCTGTTTGAAACTTTCTATTGTGTTGAATTACCCGATTTCTCTTCCAGAGCTAAATTTCAAAATATTGCATCTTTCTGTCAGTTTTAGAATTTCAGATATGAATTTATCCATCAAAATTTTCATCCGCTGCAGTGTGGAGTTTTTTACTTTCATTCTGACGGTCAGCGTGGCAAATTTGTGTGGAACGTTTTGGCAACAAAAGAGGGATTTCTTGAATTGCGATTTCCACCTAGTAATCGATTCATTTCACAGAATCTCTAGCATAATTCAGTTATTTGATGATAATCATAATTCTCTTTATTTATTTATTTTTTTAAGAATTAGTTTGAATATTTTCAAAGTAAGGCAATTTAAATAAATATCTGGAATTTTCCTATTTTTGCATTTAAAGCAAAAGGTCAGTTTCGGTACTGCATTACTGAAGCTGTTCGATTAAACCAAGGAAAAATGTAAGAAAAAAAGGAAAATTCAAGAAAGTTTTCAAGGAGAAAAAAATAGTCTGTTTTGAAGTATATTTTTATTATTGAAATGTAGCATTTGAAATTTACTATTTCTGCAACCATCTTACTTGGTTCCTATTATATGAATTATAAAATTTTAAATAACTTAAAATATTTCTTTAGGACAACCTTGAAAATTAAGTTGAAAATCAAGAATCATTTAATCGTAGCAGGAAAATTTACAAATTATCTGTACTTGTGTAGGAAACGCATAACTTTTCTCGGTTATATTTTTTCGTACAACTTATGTCACAGATTATTTTTTCTTTATTTCTGTACTTGTGTTCCTCCGCCTAATTTAAATGTTTTGAAATATTTGAAATTGAACAGATTCCTATTCTCATGACTAAATCTCAGGCTTTTAATTCTTGTATTTTCAAACTGCATACTAGATTGAAAATAATATAATGCTACATTTATATCTTGGCACTTTGCTACAACCGTTATTCGTTCAAAGAAATGGTTCAAACCGTAAAACATCTTAAATACTACATGCTGTGATTGTGTTTCCTTTTTTTCCTGTTTCTAAAATGAAGTTAAGGAAGATTTTGAGGAAAAGTTTGCAAGTAAATAATAAATTTATCGTAGTTAATCAATTTTCCTTATTGGAGTTAAATAAATTATTGGTGTGTGTGTCTGTTTGAAACTCGTGTAGTTTGTTATTGAAGCCATAAATTTCTAGCTCTGTATGGAAGGCAACATAGAACTGTGTAATATGAAATACGAAACAAGTAAATCAGAAGTACCAGCCTTAGTACTTGAGTAATTCGAATGCTAGCTGTTTTTGCTTTTGTTACGCGTAAATCACTACGTATTTAATTGGAAAGATTGCATAAGTTGTGCATCACATGATATATGTTTGGACATTTTGAAACGGAAATTTCTAAAAGTGTGTAAAGTGATAAAGAAAATATAATCAGGACTCGTGAATATGTGGAATATTTTTATCTGTTTTGCGCATTAGTAGGTATTACTTCAAAAGATGTTAATTTTTTAGACGATTTTGCTTTGCTATAATAAAAATTGTTTAGAATTTTTTTAACTGCAGCTATAGTATAAGTTCTGGTCTACTGCTTGGCAGTTTTGTTTAATAAAAAAGCGCGCTTTAAAGCAGTGGATAGAAGGCTATATTTGTGCTCTTTCCGAAGAATATTCGTATCTAGTTATTAAAACACGCTGTAAAAGACATGGTTTTTCTATATCTAAAGTTACAATAGATAATATTGTAAACAAGGAATGAAACTTCAAAGTTTTGCTTCAAGTGAAAAAATTGACCGAAATATGTATTCGAGGAAAAAACGAAACGTTTCGAATGTTGCACAGGTAAGAACTTTAGGTAAAACTGCATATTACGGGCCAGTTTGGCGCATTTTCGAAAAGTCGCCAAATCGGTTATTCTCGCGCGTTTTAGAAAATCACTAACTCGCCATATGAGGTGGTTGCGAATTTGAATGAATCCTGTAAACATCCAAAAAATTGATCATGTAAAGATGCAAAAATATCTAAAACAGAAGTTCAAGAAAAACAACGATAAAGTATTTGTATAAGTTAATAACTATGTATTTTATGGCATCAACAATATTAAAACTTTTTATAATATCATATACCATTTTCAAAACAGTAGCAAAATGAAGTAAAACGTTTTAGCACGAAATTTAAGCAATTGTAATAGGCAGTAAATGAGGAATGAGTGATCGGAAAGCATTGATTCATATTTAATTTAAAACTTTAAAAAAATGCAGAAGAAAAAAAAAAGATAAAATTCAAAATTTCGATCTACTGAAACATAAGCAATAGTATAGTAAAAAGAAAACAAAAAGTGGTTAAACAATTTTAACTACGTAATTTATGTTTTTACAATAAATTTTTATTTATAATAGTAGAAACTCGCATTTGTTTATATCCACACTAAAATGTAACAGTGCAGATGAAATTCAAAATGGCTCTACGGTAACACCGACTCTACGGCAAAACACCGACTCTACGGCTCATTTCAACCAACTGCTTAACCACATATAATAGACACACGCCTCCATTCACACAAATCTGTCGCATCTTTCAAGTAATCTCATACTATTTTTACACTTAGGACATTCGTACATATTCGCAATCAAACCATAATTCATGCACCATTCTATCGCACATCTTTTGCCCTTATCTTGCAACCGAATCAAATAAGTAAAATCCACACGTTCAACTCTTTCGACGTCAGCCATTTTGTTCACACAATTTACTAGAAGCACGGTGAAATGACGAAAATTCAAAAAGCCCACTTAAATGCTATGAACTGTAACCTTAAATCCTAACGATTTTCATGACGCTAAGATGTTACCAGATTTGGCGCGATTTCGCTTCATTTGGCGATTGGCCCGTAATCTGCAGTCTAGCCGTACTGGGATATTGAAATAAAATCCCACAAGTCTAAGGACAATTGCAACATCATTAAAATGTTCAGTGTCAACTGTAAAAAAAAGTGATGAATGCTAATCGGGATATTAAAAAGGTCCCCAAAAAATGTACATCGTCTTTCTCCAGAGATCGCAGAACGCGCTGCAGAATTCTTTATGAAAAATATTTAGCCGAACAAAAATAGAAAAGTGTTGTCACAGTAGACGAATCTTGGGTGTATTTAAATGACTGCAATAAAAAGATACATTTATTATCTATCAAAGAGGAGAAAAAAATAAAAAATCTTAAAACGTGCTTCAAAGAATCTAAAGAATGTTTTTCGAAGGGATTTATGATCGTTGGTGATTTTTCATATAACGACAAATTAAAAATAAAGATAAGAGAAAAATAGAAAGGTCCATTCCACATGTAATCAGAAACATATTTTATACCCAATTTCCAAATACGAAATGACTTCTCTTTGAACACAGTGCCATCCATAAATAGAATTGTATCAAGACAAAGCAAGCAGCCACACGTCAAAATCCATGTTAATATCCTGGAAAAAAATGGAACAAGAAACAGGTATCGAGACCCTACCCTTCACTCATGCCCCTAATAAATTTTTGGATGTAACACCCATGGATTTTTCCGCGTTTGCACTTTTAAAAAGCGAATCGTCCAAACGTCGACCTAAAACCCTCCTTGGACTTTGGAAAGCTGTTCCCGAGGAATGGGATAAAATGATAAACCTTTTCTGAAGAAAAACCTCTTCTGATACTGCAAAAGGTATTATTATTGTCTCGGGAACTAAAGATAGTGAAGAATTAGGGGTATTAAATACAACATTCAAAACAGAAGAATTTTAGCTAAAATATTTCTATAAATATAATGAAAATCGTGCAAACAAAAATGTGCGAGCAGCCTCGAATTTTTGTTTGGTAATCAGAAACAAGCTTCAGTTACCTTTTAGTGCGTCAAATTATGTAGTGTGGCAGTCCTTCTTGTAACTTCGGAATAGAGCATCCATGTTAAATTCTGCAAGGAAAGAATTTCTGTTAAAAACGTAGCCGTTGGTAATGTAAATAATATTTGGGAAGAAGTATTTGAAAACTCTTTTGCAATTCATAGTTCTCGTGTGTCGTAGGATTTGTCAAACTTGTTTCATAGAAATAAAAAAAGTAATAAAAATGGCAATGTTCAAGCTGTACACTAGAAAAATAATGAAAATTACATTAGCAATAAATTCCTGTGTATCATTAAATATATTTGAAAAGTTTTTGCTTCTTGACAAATCCATTCAGTCGAGGAATGTAAAACTCTCATTTATACCAGCGGCCGAACGGTGAAGTCGCTGAACATTAGTAGTTCTGTCCGGGGCTCGAATCTCGGCGAACGGGCTGGTCGCATGGCGTTTTCGTGGTTTTCCCTATGTCAAACGCGTATACGAACCAGTTTTCCTTAGAAAGTGCTTTGCGAAAGCACCTCTCCCCCTAGGCAGACAGCCCTCGAGCGCTCTGCGATCTACAAATAAACCAAACTAAAAGTTTTGACTAAAAATCGTGTTTCCGTACCGTAAGTGTTTGGCTATGTGACTATCGTAGTTTAGTAGACTGGTACTTAACGTATTATCGCAACCAGGTTGGCGCGATTTGTAAGTTTGAGTAAAAAAGTATGAATAGAAAGAAAATGTACATTTATTAATTACAGATAATTTTTAATACAATTTGTTACATTATTTTGTTTTAAAATATAAAATATCAATTCAACCCTTCCGGTTTCGAATTTGAATAAGTTGCAGAATTATTTTTTCTGCGGAAATCTTTTGGCTATTGTTTTTAGCACTGATTGAAAACCGTCTTCGCCATTAACAGCTTGAGCTTGGCGCCATATAAATTCGATAAGGTATGAGTCAAGATGATGACGGGCTGTTCCTCTCTGTTTTTTGTTGCGCCATTTGGCTGAGCCCCACATGCGCTCTACGTGTTGTGCGTGAACGTCCGTGTTGGAATCCACAAAGTTATATTTGTGATTAACACTTCCATGCAGAAATCCAGCATTTTCCAACTCACTTGTCTTGTATACTTTCAGCAATCCCAATAAATGATGCTTCCTTCCTTGATATTTTCGCAAATTTTTTCCATGAGGGTAACGGGGCTTCTGTTAGGTACAGTAACCAAAAAAGTCTCTTTCGTTTCTCGGCAAATTCCGCCGAAAACCCATTGCTGTGGTAGTACACGCCCATTGTTATTTTTTCTTTTTACAAATAAACTTTCGAATATTTCCACAATAAGTCCTTCGCCGCCTATTTGCTTTCTTTCTTTTTCATCCATTTCAAGAGCACATATCTCCCGCATGTAAATATTCCAATCTATAACAGTTTTATCAGCAATTCCCATCTCTTCTGCACAAAATTTAATTGAGGTTAACTCTTTACACCAACAATAAATGAAGCGCACCGCTGTCACAAATGAAATTCGGCTGCCTTCAAACCAATTTCCGGTTCTCACACCCAAGTGTTGATTGCACTCTTCGACGTTACATTTCCAGAAGATTTCCTTTCCAAAATACAGTTTCATTTTATGAGAATTTTTACAAGTACGTTCGTTCGGTATGATTCCATATCCCTGCAACAATTCAACAGCATCTTTTTCACTCGCACGCAAATCCCAAATACCCATAGTTAAAGTATTTCAGGGCATTCAATCTAACCAGTAAGCAAAATAATTTCTTTACGAAAAACCACGTATAACAAGTAGGGTTGCCAAATTTGGCGATTTATGCGAATTTTGGCCTGGTTGCGTTAATACGTAAGTACTGGTAGACCATGTGTTTGGCGCATCGAAACCATTTAGACTATACACCATTCACTCAGAGTTTCTGTTTATTGATTTCTGTAGCAGAAGCAGTTGCAATTGCTCTGAAACATGTTTACTGTGGTGATATATGGGAAAAGATGCAATTAAAAGAAACCAAGTTTCGTTAAAATTCTTGGTTTGATGGTACACAACAATTGTTCGTAACCATATTCTAGCTAAAATTTGCACCTCGTTCCGCTCTATAAAGAAGGCAGTTTCAGGAAACATTTTAAATGCTTGATCTTGGTTTCCACTAATCCCATTTCTCATAAGCTCCCCTGCCTTTAATAGTTGACAATGAATAATGCGTGTCACGAGTCTCTATAGTCAATTACTTTATCCGCAGCTATTATTTCGCCACAGTACACGTCCCTAGAATAATATCTGATTACATACCGGGGGAAGAATTGGTCCCCTTTTTCCCCCGACCTCCCGCTTGCTTCTCTGGGTTTTATCGAATCGTATGAAAAGTCATCCACATGGTAGAGGGTCCCTTTTATATGTGCCTATTGTCGCTACAATGGGGCATCAATGAGATGGAAGGGGGTTGCTAAAATAGCAGTGACGGGCTTGGGCTTAGCTTTGTGCTATCGACCATCCTCCCCACTTTCCCTGCAGAGCCCCTGAAACCGCTTCTTGTCATTTCCGATCTAGTGAGTGGTTTGTCGAACCCGAAAACGACTATTACGGGCGAATGGAAAGATACGAGCTCGTGTTGGCCCTTTCAGAGATGAATTGCGTAAACCGAAGCCAGTGGACCAGGTCTGCTGCTTGGACACCCTCTACGGATTGTGCCGTTGCAGTATAACTACAAAGTTCTAAATTGTGTTCTATTAAATATCGATATGTTTCAAGCCACGAGCGTGTGACGTGATTTTAATAATTAGCCCAGAAGAGCTATTAATTTCAAAATGGCATTTTGCGTCGATTCACTTTTTTACTGTTGCCACCAAATATTATCGCCGTATATTATATTGAAAGAAAATAAATAATGAAGAGTCTGCATGAATGTTTCTCGCACTGGGAAGAAACAACGTTACTTACAGCCATCCAATTTTGAAAAACATTGCCCTCCAACCGAACACGGGCACTCGGAAGCTCGAATTTTGAATTTGTTTTATTTGTTTAAAATTTTGTAAAACTTTAGCGAACTTTTGATTAACAAACTCAACGATTTCAAAGCGAGGGATGGCAACACTGCTGGACGAAAAAAAAAACATTTTTATCTCCAGCCTGCGAGACTGTGTATCGGAAAATCTAAAGATATGCTGTTTTTAAATATTTTGTGAAGTTGCACTGGTGAAATTGAATATGTGGTTTAAGTGCGAAGAACATATTTAAAAAATAAAGGTAGCGCACAGAACGTTAAAGAACGCCCATTTGGGCATAATATAAAATCTGAAAGCTTCTAATTTCTCTCTCTCTCTCTCTCTCTTTTTTTTTTACTGTAGAGTTTGATTTCAAACTATGTTTCAAGCTCTGAAGGTGGGTTAAAAGTAGCAAACGGCAAGATGTTGCCGAAAACTATTTGCCTCCCCCTTCCCACTGGCTGAGTGATTTAGACCGCTGAATAAAGATAGCTCGACTCGGGCTGTGACCTAAGCGAACGAGCTGTCTGCGTGGCTGGTGTTAAATTTTCCGTATGTGTAACGTGAATACTAGCCAGTTTCGCGTAGAAAATCTTCAGCGAAGCCATCTTCCCCTTACGCAGACAACCTTTATATGCTTTACAATATTCAAATAACTTAACCTGAATTAACATGGCCGAAAGCAATTTAGAAGTCTTCATTGTTTCTGGAATTGGGCATGTGTATATAAACTGGTGCTTCAGAACGAGTAAATAACTTATGGCCTGTTGCGTTCCACAATCTGTTGGTTTATCATTAATTTCGTTAACCGTAAGAGTGTATTATAACCTACTAATTAATGTGAAAATCAAGTTCATATTGACCTTAGAAAATATCCTTTTGAAAATTTTCGCTCACATTTATTCATAGATTGTAAATTGGGCAACGTCTTGAGGAAAAATGCTGGAAAAACCGTCTTTGAATAAGTTTGAATAGCATTCTGAGGATAATAGCAAAAAAGTGTCTGTAGAATTTTTTTTTTAAAGTGTACTTGGTCTTTTCTAGCTTTTGAGCTATTTCAGTTTCATACCTTTTCTATATTTTCACAGTTGCTATTTGGAGTTATACGTTTAATTCTGTGAAATAATTTAAAAGAAATATTGGACTCACCATTTAAACAGTTTTGTTTTGGAATATAACTGTTTTTCAGTTTTTCTTCGATGTAACACCAGTGGTGAAAGGCTACAGCTATTCCATAAAATTTTCATTTTTCGGAATGATATTCCAAAATTTTGTTTTTAAAGAACGAACTTTCTCAAGAGGATTTATTTTCAGTCATCTTCTATCAAAATTTGCACACTGTTTAATTCGCTTCTTTATGTATTGGATTATTCGTCAATTTCATACCTATTATGAAGGAAAATTGAAACGCAGGAGATTTAAATTTTGAATAAATTAATTAAATTACTAGCGGAAGTACCCGATGCCAGTTCAGTAAAATTGAGAGTAATTTATCTAACAATACAGAGAACGATATCCCTGTAATCCTTCTCTAATTAAAGATGTAAAAAATACGATTCATAGTCATACATTTTCAGTCTGATGCGATATGGAACCCATATAAAAAATTTCGATAGAAAAATAAGCTAATTCTTTGTCATTATATCAGCAACAACGGCACGCAGTTTTGAATGATTTTCGTCTTTCTAATCAAATGGTCGTAAAACTCAAGTTCCATCCAATATTTCACCTATATTCAATTTTAGTCGATTAAATGTGGCAAAACATTGACCATAATGAATCAGAAATCAATAATCCGAGCAAACACACACACAACCAGACATTTTTATTTATATAAACGTATATAGATTTTGTAAAACTTTTGAAATTTTTGATTAACAAACTCCACGATTTGAAAGCGAGCAGTAGCAACACTTTTCGAAATAAAGCGTCTCCAACGCACGAGACTGTTGCCACTCCGATAAATGAGTGCACAAATCAGCGCTTTCAGAGTTTTTAATTCATATTTCGGCTGATTAAAGTCTTATGAAGACGGGAATAGTCGAAATGGCTTCCCACGAATTTTTGGAATCGGGAATGAAGTATTTAATGTTTGGCAATGCAATTTTTATTTCATTTTTAAAATTTTTTATTAACGAATTCTAGGATTTGAAATCGAAGAGTTGCAATAACTTTCGAAATAATGCAAATTTTCATCTCCGGTTTGCGAGACTGTTGCCACTCGGAAAAAATGAGGGCGAAAAGTATCGTCTTTCAGAGTTTCTAATTAATATCTCTAATTTTAGCGACTTTTTTTTTCGGCAAACAGCAAAGTTCCACCTTTTTCAAGGCCCAGAAAAGAACTATAGAAAGTTTGGTGATGATAGCTATATCACTGGCTGAGTTATTAGAAGACAAACCAACAGACCTTTCTTCTTTAGATATATGTGCTATTCTGTTCTGCAACCTTTCTACATCTTTCAGACAGCTAGAAAATTTTTTATCTCGACCAAAGAGTTAAGTTCTTTTCATTAAGGGAATTTTGCATTGATCGAAAGAAGTGGAAATCGGAAGGCGTAGAACATCCCAACGATCGCCAACAACTTTTGTCGAGTTATCAAAGACACATTACACCACGCATTGTCCCGATGAAACACCACGCTATTTCTGGACGTTCTCGTTCAACTGCTGTCTTCAATTCGTGTAACTGGGAATAATACTTCGCGGAATTTATCGTCTCTGGTTCTAAGCTGACACTGCAAGATCCCTTTCCAGTCTCACCGGACGCAGAGCATGACCTTCTTTGGATGAAGAGCGGCTTTTGGTGCGGCTAAAAGTGATTCATTCCGCTTTTCTCAAGATCGTTTTCGCTGAACATTATTATGAATGATCCATTTTTCATCCTCCCGTCACTACTAACTTCAAAAATGGCGTCTCCTCACCGCGTTTGCAAAGCGAGTCTCAAATGGAAATGCCGTCTATCAGCTGTTTCTCCGCCAAATCGTGGAACAGCTGTACTTCAAAACGATTTACCTAGTTTCGCAAAATGCTTATGGATGGTGAATTTTGACGTGGTGTTTTAATCTGGTAGTCATCTGCGGTGAAGGGCCTATCCGGCGTTCTTGATCTTTAAGGTTGAAATTACCACCTTTAAACCACATCCACACAGTTCTTTCAGCTACGGCACCTTTGTCATAAACAGCACATATCTGGTTTGCCGCTTCTTTGGCATTTTTTGCCTTTCTGATGGTAAAAATAATTTCCTAAAATGCACTTTGTTGTCTTATATATTAAAAGGTGTATAAAACTGTCAAAAATTAACGTATCGTAACAAAATCTCTATTCCAAATATGTCTGATGTACTGTCTTTTACGGATATGTACGCATGCCATTTGTTTCAATCGCTTTGACATATTCAGACCTGTCCTTACGCCACCTACCAAAAATAATAAGAACTTCGAGGACAACTCAATATTTCTCAAGCTCTTGCACGGCAACTAAACGTTCAAAACATAGGAGTATTACGCGTTTTTAATGAGAGATTTTATGCCTGGTATAAGACTTCTGAACTAATTAGCTCATGTTTAAATTATGCTTTTAAGTGTGTTGCGTATTCTTATTAATTCATTAAATTGCGAATACAAATTAAGAAAGAAATCTCGTATTTCTCTGCGTCCAGCTTCTTTCCTTTGGGAGTCGTACTCTTAATAAACTTGAGAGCGTTCGTTACTTTTTATTCAGTTTCAACAACAAAAATATAAAATTTTGGTACTTATCACTGTAACAGTTTTAAATATTGTTGCTAATCGTTTGTACAATTTAAGTAGACAAACATTATATATGTATCTGAATGGCAACGTTTTAAACGCACGAAGAATATAATTATATTTATTTTAAAATAGTTTAGAATAAGTTTTCTGTTCTTTTCTTGTATGTCGCCATTTTAAGTGCTAAATAAAGTTTTTGCTGTGTTCCATCAATGGAGTTTGCTTCATTTGCGAAGAAAGTATCACAGTCTTAATTATTTGTAGAAAAGCAAGAAGAGAAAACATATTCTAAACTAATTATTTAGTTTTAAAATAAATGTAAAATAAATTACATTCTTCGTGCGTTTTAAAACGTTGCCATTCAGATGCATATTAGTTCGTTGGTTTAAATTGTACAAACGATTAGCAACAATATTTAAAACTGTTACATCACCATCACCTTAGTAAAAAAAAACACCAGATTCAGATTGCGCACCATAATTTTTTTAGGCAATCGTGCGCGTGGCAGGTCTTTAATTTTAATGACTAGGGTCGCCATTTTGGTACGCTTTTTCATTTTTTCTCGATTTCTAATTCCAAAGGTTTTTATGAATAATTGGTGATTATGTTTTGTCTTAAAGTTCGATTTTAAAATGTGTTTTTGTGGGATTTGCCTGCGTTGGAAGAAAGTCGAATAAAATTTCTGCAAAAATACAGTGTTTTGTTTCAAAATCCCCAAAGGGAACAGTGCTTCGAATTTCTTTGCAAAGCGATCGCCACGAAATTTTCCACAGGTTCGCTCGCTACGATCGTCGCCCCAGGTCTGATCATTGCGGAAGACAAGACTCTGCACAGCACGAGAACAGCGAAATGATAATCCAACATATATTTCTGTAAAAAAAAAGGGGGGGTGACCATGGTTTAGGATGAATATTGGTAGTTTAGTCTGGGCTCGATTCCACACGAACGGGCTGAATGCATGGGTGTTTTCTTTGTTTTGCCCATGTGTACTGTGGGAACGAGCGAGTTTCCTAAGGAAGTACTCCACTAAGGCATCCTTTCCCTTAGCCAGATAACCCTTGTGTGCGTTGCCATAATCAAATAAACTTATCGAAGGAAATTTCTACTAGAGGGGGAAAAAATCCCGCTTATCGATAGGGGGAAAAAAACCCGCTTTTCAAAAGCTTTTTTATTGTTTTTTTTTTTTTTTTTTGAATAAAAACATACTTGAAACTTGAAATTTGAAATATGTATTCATATAATAGTAATTTTTTGCAAAGTCATTGTTTTTTTCCCTCCGTAAAATTCGGCCCACACGCGGCCGAGCAGTAAAGTCCTTGTTGTCGTTTGGTCTTGAGATCGAATTCTGGCGAACGGTTTAGCTGCATGGGCCTTTTTGGTAGTTTTCCTCCATGTGTAACGTGTATTCGATCTAGCTACCCTTAAAATGTCCTCCACTCAGGCAGAAAGCCCTCGTGTATTTCCCATAATCAAATAAACCAACCAGCCAAACCGTAAAATTCGCCAAACTGCGCCAAATCGGTTGAGCTAATATGTAAGTTTGGTAACTTTTCACTAAATTCACGAAATAAAACAAACTGTATGAATGATTGGATGGCATTTTAGTAATATTTTCTATCTGAAATACGGTTGCTGTAAATCTTCTGTAAGTGTTAACAAAAACGTCTGAGTAAAATCGGAGTGTTATGTGACCAAAGATGGCCACCAATTGTGCAGTTTGAAATTTTGTTCGCGCCTATTCCTGAACTGTGTATCTTGTGGATAGAAGATTTTTGTGTGTTGGGGGGCGAGGAGTGGAGTCGGGTTTGGGGGTCGGGGTTCAGGACTTGGTTGCGGAGAAAAGGGGAGCATGAAAGTAGGAGGGAGACAATTTCGAAATGAGGATTCCCTAGGATAACGTCACTTAAGATTCGAAGCTCAAACATTCCGGAATTGCTTGCAGAGGGTTGAGGAACTAATAGCCAAATTTTGCTTATAGAATTGTTAACAAAATTCGAGTTTCTTCCAACGATCTGACATTTGTTGTTTGCAAGTCGAATGTTTTTCCTGAGCTATCTCTTAAATTTTTAATCATAAAGCATGATTCGTTCCTTCAGGAAATTCAGTTAAAAATGTTTTTAATATAATCTTAATAATTTTAATATAATCTTGATTTTTAAGTAGTAGTTTTTCAGTGTTTTCTCTTTTTCGCTCAGTTGAAAATATTTGTGCTGCCTTCAGTGACAAACGAAGTGGATTCTCGAAAATTATAACTTTTTATTAGATTTATAGGAAATAAAGTGTTTTTTAAAATGACATATGTATAAGAAACTGTGTTTAAAACTACGATACCGCTGAGACATTTTTAGAGTATGCAAGCATTTACGATTTGAATTATTATTACTTGCGTTGCTAAAAATTCTAATAACCTCTAGGGGATAGTAATCTTATGGCAAAAAATTTTAATATCTAAAAATAAATGCATTAAAGGAATCTGAATGCTTTCAGATTTTTACATCACGCCCAAGAGGGCGTTTTTTATCGTTATGATGTGCTACCTTTATGTATTAAATATATAGTTCTTCGCACTTAAATCGTATAAAATTTAGTTCAACAGCAATGTCACAAAAATATTTAGAAACAGCATATCTGTAGAATTTCCGGTACAGTCTGGTGGCTGGAGATAAAAATGTGTCCCCCCCCGTAGTGTTGCCATTGCTTGTTTTGAAATCGTTGAGTCTGTTACTAAAAAATTATTTATTTTACAAAATATGAAATGGATATTCAAACAAATTCCAAATTTGGGCTTCCAGATGGCCATAGGTGGAGGATTACGTTATTCAAAATTGTATGGCTTTAGACAGGCTTGTTTTTTCATAATGCGAGTAACTTTCATTCATTCATGCAGATTCTTCATTAGTTTCTTTAAATATGATACATGGCGATAATATTTGGTGGCAGCATTTTGAAAAGTGGCTCAATGCGGAAAGTAAAACTACGGAAAATGCCGATGAGACTAATAGCCCTTTGGGTCTAACGCTTCTTTGGGCTTAAAAAGTTTTAAATGTTTCTGCGATCCGCAGTAATTTTTATTCTAACCATCGGTAATTTACCACCTTTGTTTTTTCGAATATAATATTCTTGCTATAAAGTATTTTTATTTGAAGTTTCAAGTATTTTAATAATTATTTTAATTTAATATTTGTGATTAATGTATTTAATGTGGTAGTATCTTAAAACAATCAAATGTCAGTATTTAAAATTATACTCATTGAAATTTCGGTTTGAGTGTCAAAATGAGTTACGATAAATTTATTTTTGAGAGTAACGATGAAATTAAAACGATGGGCTTTCGTCAAACCAACAAATTCAAGCTGACGGATATTGAAGTGCTGTGTCGGACTATAGCCAGATATTTATATAATGCAGCTATAATTAAGGTAGTAATTTTATAAAAAGCTGATTTCCGCAAACTCAAATTTTTAGATTTACCGAATGTTAAAATTTTATTTTCAGTTAATTCCTATTGTTGATTTTAATTGGCGAATTCGAGAATTTTTAAAATTTCTTAAAAAAGCTTAAGGGCACTTGTTATTCGTTCTTCTTTCTCTGTAGTAATTTCTTCAATATTATGTATTTTTAAATTAAAAGTGTGAGTAGAAGTTTTTAAAATCCAGCGCTTTCTATTTAGAAATTGAAAATCAGGATTTACCTAATTGAGGGTGGAAAATAAATTCCATTGAGATGTGTTTGATGAATTTTGACTAATGTCAAAATTCATAAAACACATTAAATAATATATAATATGTAATAAATAATCTAATATATAATAAATGAATAATCTAATATATAATAATCTAATATACGTAGCGTATTCGGAAACTAAGTACCGTTTCATTCTAGCGCCGTCCCAGCGCTGTGGTAGGCGTCCCGCGCATGCGCACTAGTCTTTCTTGTTCACTGACTTTCAATTGTCGCCATTTTGGTTGCTCTGTGTTGTGTTTTCAGTTTGCTGTGCACATTCAAAATGTTTAAGACAATTAGTTCTCCCGCTGACTGTGAGATTCGTGCCGTGATTAAATTTTTGAACGCGAGGAATGTTAAACCGGCCGAAATTTATCGTCAAGTGACAGAGTTTACAGTGAATACGCGATATGTGATGGAATGGTCAGAAAGTGGGCAAGAATGTTTAATGCAGGTCGAACAAATGTCCACGCCGAGGCTCGGAGTGGTCGGCCTTCTGTTGTCACTGATGATTTGGTAAGGAAAGTTAATGAAGCAATTCATGAGAACAGACGCTTCACAATGACAACTCTTTCAGAGGTATTTCCACAAATTTCACGTACTATTTTGTTCGAAATTGTGTCTGACCGCTCGAATTATCGCAAACTGTGTTCCCGATGGGTTCCAAAAATGCTCACCGATGTTCACAAAACGAAGCGACTCGGTAGTGCCATGTCATTTCTCACGCGGTACAGTGATGAGGGAGAAAACTTTTTAAACCAAATTGGGACAGGTGATGAAACTTGGGTGTGTTATTTCACACCAGAATCGAAACAACAATCGATGGAGTGGAAACACACTCATTCTCCGAAAAAGCAAAAGTTCAAAGTGACAATGTCATCACAAAAAATCATGTGCACTGTCTTCTGGGATAGGAAAGACGTTTTGCTTACTGAATGTCTTCCCAGAGAAGAAACCATTAATGCGGCTCGATATTGTGAGACTTTTAACAAAACTAAGGCGTGCCATTCAAAACAAACGAAGAGGAATGCTCAGTAAAGGAATTGTGTTGCTCCATGACAATGCTCGGCCCCATACTGCTGGTGTCACTCGATCGTTAATTCGACAGTTTCATTGTGAGCCGTTCGATCACCCGCCGTACAGCTCGGACTTGGCGCCGTCCGACTATCACTTGTTCCTGCACATGAAGCGCGAGCTTGGTGGCAAGCGCTTTGGATCTGACGATGACACGAAAAATGCTGTGGAGTCGTGGTTATCGAAACTGGCGGGAAGTTTCTTTGACGATGGTATGCAAAAACTGGTCACCGGCTATGACAAGTGGCGATCATTGGCGGAAACTATGTTGAAAAGTAGTTTAAGACATGTATTTTCATGTAAAAATAAAATTGGATTCGAAAAAATTGTTTTACTATTTTTTTTTCAAAACGGTACTTAGTTTCCGAATACGCCTCGTATAATAAATAATCTAATATATAATAATAGTAATATAATATATAATAAATAATCTATATATAATCTTTAATATAATAAATAATAAATAATCTATATATAATCTTTCGAGATCGTTAACGGAACAATGTTAAACGTAATTTCTCATATTTTGGATTATAGTTAAATTATCTTAATATACTCTAAAAACAGTAACATTTTAATATTTTCAGCATAATCATAATACATTGACTAAACAATATTTTAAATTAAAACATGTTTGAAAGATTTATGGGTACTGTTCTGTTATCAGGACCGAATCCAGAAATGGATGTATGTATTCATGTATGCATGTATATGAGTGTGTATACCTGTACACATACATACGCGCATACATTTCTGAATCCAGTCTCCACAGCAGAACAGTACCGATTGATATTCGTTACTGATTGTCAAATTTGTTATTTAAACATCGGAGTAAATAGAAATCCTAGTTTTTGAGAATTTTGTTTTGAAACTAACGCGTATAACGATGCATCAAAAAAAAATGTTGACAATTTTCCTTCATTCAAATATTTTAACCACTTGCCTTTGAGCTATTTCTCAAGGAGATTTAGCTTTCATAAATTTTGTAATCAGAAATACATTAAAGATATTTTAGATTTGTGAAGCAGTTACAGGTAAACAAACAGTAGTTGCATAACGTAATGAGTAACTGCGTTGCACCATTCAATTGTTGTAACTTGTTTACTTTCTCTTTGGTTGATTTCACATCTCTTTAATAACAGTTTACAGTTATTGTACTTTTCTGGACCTTTTTTAATCTGTCCAATAAGCAAGATCCATATTCCAGTGCGATATTTATGAAACGCATGGTTAGTTCTATTTTTTGATAAAATGAAAACAATGAATGGTTTTCCTCTTTTAAAGAGAGAAGGATAGATCATTCAAATATTGACATTTTAACAGGAATATTTAAAATTCTAAACTGGCCTTGAAAACCCGTTGAATGTGTAATAAGCGAAAAAAGCTTAGCATCTGATAGTTGATTGTGAACGTGCCCTTTTAATCGTTATATTACGCATCAGTGGTCAGGTGAACAAGATCGTTGAACAGTAGCAGATGGAGTTACAAATTTCTATTTTCTTGGGACTTAACTTTTCTGAACACATATAGCAGTACAGTCAAATACCAAAAATCTGCCTACCTGAAATCCGCCAACTCCTGAAATTCGCACTGCCTCTCAGAGTATAAACATTGAATTTATAGGTTCCAGAAACCACAGAATGGAGAATGAAATACCGAAGAAAAAATATTTATCCAATAATGATGTCATAATTACCGAATAATAATGATTCTGTGTTAGTGGCAGGAAAAAGATCTTAGCCCAGAAGAAGTTTTTAGTATGGATGATGTGCTCAGATGAACCAACACCGGCATATCAGATAACCGATGATGAAATCATTGGCTCTGTTTTGAAGTCGCCACAGCAAGAAAACGATTCCGACACCGACACAGATAATGAATGTGAAAGGAGTGAGAAAATATCTTTTAATGAGGGTTTGGAACATGGTGAAAAATACCTAAAATATTTAGAACAACAGAGCTGTGTCACAGAGCAAAAGATTATGACTCTGCAGAATTTACAAAAAAAAAAAAATACTCTGGAGCACCTAAAGTTTTAAAACAAACCTCTCTCAGAATAATGTTTGAAACAAGTAAAAAAAAAATGAAATATGCTTTATTAGTATCCATTATTTTTACACGTCTCTATTGTATGTATCCTTAATGCTTTAAAATATTCCTGTAATCACTAATATAAATGAATAATATGATAAATATATACATATAATAATTGAAGGCATATAATAAAATAATGTATATTATTGTACATAATAATTTAAGTAAATGTATCTAATATGCCTTATTTATTTTGCACTTTTGGTCTGAATATTATGATTTGACTTTTCTGTCCTCAAATCCGCAAAATCCTAAAATCCACACAACCTCTGGTCCCAAGCATTGCGGATAAGATGGTAGGTATAAGATATATTTTTCGTACATGTATGTAATCAATCATGTTAATCTATTCATTAATTTACTTCAAAATGTCTTTATATTCAAATCCTGTCTCATTATTTTCGAAACGATATAAATTTGGACTTGCGGCTCTCGAACTTTCATAAAATCTATCATGAGGTTCCCATCGTCTTGAAGTTCGCTCATCCCCGATATAGAGTTTCATGGTAATTTTCTCAATTTGTTATTGATCCCCCACTTCGTGGTAAATTGCTGGGATGAAAACATCTGCTGAAAACAGTAGGGGAATTTTCCACATCAATTCTAAAAGTGACTTTTGGTTTGGGGAAACGCAGAAAACGGAGGGGAGGAATGGATACTCATCTGAGTTCTGGAGATACTCAGAATGTTGTAGGTGGAGAAGGCGGAACACATACGACGAGTGGAGTGTCCATATTCTCGCACAATTGCTCAAAACGTGCAGAAGTTTTAAAAAAAAATCATATTTTTGATTTCCTGAACCCAGTTTCATTGAAATCTGCAACCTTTTTATTAAAAAATCTGATGTATACACCACATGACTTCCTTGTACGGAATATTTATACTGAATTTCTCTTGCATTTCATTTAAACATATTAAATTAACAGTTAACGAATTTTGAATTAAATCTACTTCGTCGATAGCGCATAAACCAGACTAGAATAAATATACTCTTTAAAGTTCACTACATTTATTTACCATATCCACACTTCGGCGCTAGGTTCACTTAACGGCGTTACATCTCATTCATTTTATAACTCGGAGTGAGCAAAAAGTATAGCATCTGAAGAATTACCACAAGTTCTATGAAAATACGTTCTATGTGGTTTATGCGCTGTAGAAGCAGATTTAATTCAATCCAATAAGTTTAAATGAAGTGCGAGAACAAGTACGTATAATTTAATATTCGGTACAAGGAAGTCATGTGGTGTACACATCAGATTTTTTTTTTTATATAGGCACTGGCCGAGAGCACAAGTATAAACCCTTGGGCACCAACAAGTCAATGTAATACATGAATCTCAGGTGTTTGGTAAAATACATAACATACGCCCAAACGCAGGAAAAGATTTTATCAGATTACAATTTTAAAACTTGAGTTTTTAAACGCTGTTTGATTAAAATAATAATAAATAATTTTTGGATTATATCTTTATTACAGGAAAACTTATCAGAAGTGTGATATATGGATGTATTGGATGTATACGATGAATAAATTGTTTCGTCATCTTAATTGCGCTAACTTATATTAGATATCTCTCGTAATTATAGTATTTGTGCCTTTTCTAAAGCCTTGGTTCTGAAATAACTATAATAGTAAGTACCAATTGCTGCCAAAAATTGCTTTGTGTTTGCTAATATAATTACTCCTTTCAGTTCGTTATTTTCTTGGAACGTATAACCGTGGCTTTCCAGCTGCTGTCTTCGACCCAGCGTTACGCGCGTTGCAGTTCATTATTTCATTTAAGCCGTCGATTGGCTACGTTTGTGTTGTCATGGTTACACGTCAGATGTCAATACTGGAAGCGGTCCAAAATTGTCGAAACTAAACGTACCTCTGTTATTTTAAGGAATTTCCGCTTATATTTTGGCAAATTGGATATTGTTAGAACGTAGTTTTGGTATTTCTAGTACATCGCTGTAGATAGCTTTCTTTATCTTTTGTTCATTTTTATCGAAGTATAGGAACGAATGCAGAAGTATCGAAATCTGGAGTACATTTCTAGTTTCTTATTGCATCGCGTGTTCTGTGAAATGTCAATATGAATGGGTCTTGCGAGAAACTTTTTTGTGTTCACGTTTATTTTTGAAACTGCCCATTTTTGAGTCAAGTCATTGCTGGACACTTTTTTTCCCTTACTCCAAAGGAGCTTTGTCGCTGAAGGACTATTGTTTTCGTTTTGCTATTTTGTGTGGGAAACATTTAAAGTCTGAATCATTTTTCAAACTGTTGCCACTAAATCTTGCAGCCCTGTATTATAGTGAAAGAAATTAAATAATGAAGAATGTGCATAAATGTATGTATGTTTCTCCAAATGTGATAAAACAACGGTACCAAGAGCCATCCAGTTTTGAATAACGTACGTTTCCACCCGAATATGCGCATCTGGAAGCCCGAATTTGGAATTTGTTTTGTTATCTATTTCATATTTTGTAAAACTTTAACGAATTTTTGATGAACAAACTCGAGCGATTTAAAAGCGAGCAATGCCAACACAACGGAACCTTTTTATCTCCAGTGCTCGGAACTGTGTATGGGAAATTCTAAAGATAGTCTCATTTTAAATTATTTTGCGATAATGCTGTTGAACTGAATTTTATGGTTCCATTGCGAAGGACATATATAATAAATAAAGGTAACACACAAAATGTTAAAAAAACGCCCTTTTGGAAGTAATGTAAAATCTGAAACCTTTCAGATTTTATTATTATTATTTTGTAGGTAGAAAACATTGATTATGCATATATTTGAACAATTTGTTCTAAATCTGAGTACGAACATGTTCTTCTTTCCTTTATTACCGTGTCATACTGCGTAAAAGTTTCTTCTAATTGCATGCGATTTTCTTAAGTTCAATAGCTGTAGATTCTGAAATAAATGTCAATATTTTTCTGATTTTAATCTTATTTTGTAACAAATGTTTATAGTGTATTGTCATATTTTGGATTAGTAATAACACCAGGTTATTTCCGTGTACCTGGTAGCCATTTTAGTTTGCCTGCCATTTAAATTTTCCAGTAATGTCTGGCAGAAGAAATATTAGGAGAGCATAAGCGAATCGCATTATACACTCACTTCCAAAAGTTAAGCACGAAGATGTAAAATGCAGAAAAATCAACAAATACTGCTTTGATTCACACAAAATTCGGCAGGAAAGTAGCATATATATTTATGCATAAAACAAAATCAATAATTATATACAGAAATAAAAACGATATTAAATTTTTGTAAGTTATCAGATAATGACATACTAGAAACTTAAACAGAATTATGTATAAAGTGAAAATAAACAGCATAAAATGAAAAAAAAGGACATTAATATTGTATGTGATCCCCCCTCATCTGTATACAAAGTTTACACCTTGTGACCATGCTTTCAGTTAAGTGGCCAACCCCCGCAGAATTAAGCAATCGCCATTCTTCTTGTAGAGCAGTTTCCAACTCAATAAGAGTGGCTGGAGGTGGTAAACGTGAAAAAACAGCACGGCCGAGAGCATCCCAAAGATTTTCAATTTGATTAAAGTCCGGCGAATATACTGGCCACGCCATACGCGCAATCCCTTCACTCTCCACGTAGTCATCGACGATGTCAGCTCTATGGGGACGTGCGTTATCGTTCATTAAAACAAAAGTAGGGCCAACTGCTGCAGCGTACAATCTCACAATGGGTTCTAGGACTTCATCTCGATACCGGACAGCCGTCAAAGAAAGCCGTTTAAAGATGTGCAAGTCGGTGCGGTAGCCTAATGAAATCCCTGCCCACACCAAAATGCTTCCGCCTCGGAATGCGTGATGTTCGGTGACGTTTTGGGACTGATTGCGTGTTCGTTGTTGACGCCATATCCTTATACGCTTTTCATCTGGCTCCAGAGCAAATCTTGACTCATCAGTAAACATGGCATTGCCCCAGTCACACACATTCCAATTGACATGTTCCCGGCACCACTGTAATTGTGCCCCTCTTGATTGGACGGATAGAGGAACACAAACTCGAGGTACCCGGGCGTACAGTCCACTCATATGTAATCCTCCGCGTACAGTAGCTGCAGATATCGCCTTACCAATGTACGCTGTAACAATAGATGTCACACGTGTGGAGGTCGCTCTGCGATTTCGTTTGGCTATAATAGCAATATATCGATCTTCCGAGGGGGTTGTAACCTTTGGGCGACCGACTACGGGCCTTCGGACAACTGTCTGTGTGGTTTGGAATTGTTTCCATCAACGTGAAGTTACAGAATGATGAACGCCGAAGAAAAGAGCAACATTTGTGATCGACTGTCCTGCTTTTATGCGCCCCACAGCAGCCAGCGCTCAGAATCTTCCATTCGTCTTCTTCAAGTCATAGAAACACGTTATGACCTGAAAGCAAATTGTACGAAAGTTTTAAACACCTTCTATCAGCACTTACAATCAACTTCTGCAACCCTTCATAAAGCTAGCTTCTTATAAGACTGCCTTTTTTGCATATTTCTTGATATGAAAGCGCGATTGGCTGAACATATTTGCATACTTCCATCTACCTCTGCAGCGAATTGCACCCACATCAATTTTGATTGGCTTTCGGGAATTAGCTTTTTCCTCTTCGAGCTTAACTTTTGGAAGCGAGTGTGTAATCGGTAGAGAACGGAGTTAAGATGTGCACAAATTGAAACGAATGATGGTCGATAATAAATGACATCCAGTGTGTAATTTTCTACTGATGATATTCATTATTAACACGATAATTAGAAAAATGAGAAATTAGGTAAGTGCATTTAGACCAACCCTTAGTAAAATAGGTATGAAGATAGAATTGGTAAATTTGAGAACTAATATCCTCAGGTTTTACAGTGGAAGTCTTCCGGGAAATGGAATTTGAATATCCTTATGATGTGAAATCGGTAAAGTCCTCAGGACGTCTGAGAATCAACATCTCACTCATCATTCCGGACAAGACATCCTTAGGATGTTAAATTACGATGTCCTGAGGACATCTGAGAATCAACATACTCAGGATATCCTAAGTATGTCCTGGGATATTGCGACTTAAATGGGACATCTTAAGGATATTCTGTGCTATGGGGGTAGCAGCATTAGGCAGATGAGTTTCTTCATTGTTTGAGCCGTTAATTTAACCGATTTCCAGCTTTCCTTTTAAAGTCAGGCGAGAAGATTTATTGTCATCTTATACTGGAAGAAAGAAATGCAGCTAATATCGTAATTCGGCCATACATTAAGACGAAGGAAAATTGAAATTTGTATTAACCATGTGCTTGATGTAATTGCAATTTGTTGACTGCTCAGCTTGTTGTTGTAGCTTACTAATGCCATTAATAGAGAAATGCATGTTTTTAGCATATTAAGCATATAATGTGAAATTTTTCTTTTTTATAGTTCTATACTTTTGATTATGAGATTCTTGTATATTTCTTTTATTGGAATTGAGCTCGTAAGACAAAAAGCTAAATAAGCTGTGCTATTGAGCTGAGCTGTTCTTCAGTTTTATAATCTTTTCGTAAGTTATGGAATTAAAAGTGCTTTAGAATTTACAGTACGCAGTTTTTCTTTCTTTGAGGCGTAGAAAAAGTTAGTTTCTTTTAAGCTATAATTATGAATTGAAAATCTATGGATGAAAACCCTAAGAGCTTTGACTATAGTTCATCTTGCCGTCAAAACGTTTCCAAGGCGTATTACAGATAACATCAACCATCCCTGAAGTTGAATAGTTTCCAGATGTCGTTTTATTCTGCCATCTTTTAATTCTGCTGAAAGTTCGAAATTCTTTGAAAGTTTCAAGGTGATATTTAAAATGAATGTTGTTAATCATTAAATAACTGCTAAACATTATTCATTTCGTCTGAGCCTGTTCCCTTCTTACGTGTTGTTCACATATTTTAATCTTAATGCTGGCATATACTCGTGTAACTGAATTTTCATAATTTCTCAGAAATGTGAGATTAAATGGCCATGGACTGTATTTTCGGAAGGTATGCCAACAGATTTTTCCCTTCAGATATGTGAACTCATACTGAGTCTTCAAAATTTATTTCATATTACTTATTTTGTCCAAAAATATCTATGCTATTAAAATGTGTATGCGTCTGTCTGTTTGTGGAATTTCCTCCGGAACGGCGGAGAGTTGAGTTTCGAGAGATCCGTGGGAAACCATTTAGACCATTCTCATCTTCTTACGACTTTATTAAGCCGAGATATTAATTAAAAACAATGAAAATGCTTATTTTCGCACTCTTTTTTTTAGTGGCAACAGTCTCGCTCGCTGGCGATAAAAATCTGCTTTATTTCCAAAAGTGTTGCCATTGCTCTTTCAAATGGTAGTTTGATAATCAAAAATTCTTAACTTTTAAATATTTATATTTTTTAAAATATGAAAAAAAAAAAAAACCTTGTCACATACATGAAACATATTATTTTATGAGGTCATATTCTGTCGTTGAAGAAAGCACGCGATTGCATGTGACGTCACTGTATATCGAAAATGTTTACTTAATGTCAGCATTTTAAATGAATAGCTGTTATTGGGGACTTTGCTATTACAGGTTAAGATAACTGACACGATATGTTATTGCCACATCAGTTCTTTTATTGACATTGAAAAAAAGTTCTTATAATACGTTAAATTTAAATCATGACGTCGTGCGTATTAAACTGGAGTGTCAAAAGTTTTTGTGCCCTAGTTTGGCAACAGACAATTATTTACGAATTAGTTGCTGCTTGGAAACAATTAGCTGATTTTATTCAACTGAAATATTTCTATGCATTTTTTCAGGTGTACATAATTACAAATTTTAATTGTACGTAATTATATTGTACAATTATAAATTAATAATTATAAATTCTGTTCTGGCCACAGCCCTCTAGTTTTATAATAAACATTGCGGTGCAGTTACTTCGTATTTCCTGTTGCGTTTGTTGTGTAGAATGAAGAGAAAAGTTCTGGAAAACTACAGTCTCACAAAAGTGATGGGACACTTGTGCTTTACAAAAGGAAACTGTAATAAAATAAATTAAAAAAAACATGTAAAACTTTTTTGTGGGTGTGTTTCATACTTAAATTTAGTAAGAATTATTACATAACATACATTTTCTCAAAATATTAAAATATTTAATAAAAATACAATTGCTTAGAACGGAGCAAACAATGGCTCACATAAGTGATGGGACACTTACTTTTCCATCAAATATTTATCCAAAAATTGTACTTTTTAAAAGGTTTTAATATTTTATTGGATTTCCTTTTACTTTTAAAACATGATTTAATCTTCTTGGGATGGATTCGACTAATGTTTTTGTGATTTCTGGAGTGATTTTACCCCATTCTTCTTGAAGCACCGATTTTAATTGTTGTTTTGAAGAAATGGTGTGCTTGCGAATTCTTGATTCCAATTCTTGCCAAATTCTCTATGGGATTTAAGTCTGGAGATTGTGGTGGTGTTTTTATTATTTCGGGACAGTTATACGGCAGCCAGAGTCTAACGTTCAAAGCAGTGTGCTTGGGGTCATTGTCCTGGTAGAATTTAAAATCGTTATGAAGGTTCAATTTTCGTGCTCAAGATTTCACATTTTGATTTAATATGCCAATATACTTGTACTGATCCATTATACTGTCAATAAAAACAAGATTACCAACTCCAGCGGGCGACATAAACCCCCATACCATAACTCCTCCTTTACCATGTTTTACTGTTGGCACCAAGTTCTGTTTGCGAAATTCGTCCCTGCGTTTTCTCCACACCAAGATTCTAGCGTCAGAACCAAATATATTAAATTTACTCTCATCAGCAAATATAACTTCATTCCAGTAATCAGAATTCTTATTTATGTTGGATTTTGCGAAAGCCAGTCTGAGTTTTCTATTCTTTTCACTTACGAAGAATTTTTTCCGGGCTGCTCTACCGTGATATCCAGTAGATCGAATTACTCTTTTAATAGTCTCAGGATTAACAATTACTCCATATAATGCTTGTAAATCAGCAGCAACTTTAAGAGCTCTCATTCTTCGATTTTTTTCTAATATTTCGAACGATAATTCGCTTTATTCCATCGGATAGCTTTGATGGTCGGCCAGGTCTTCTTTTATCCTGAATCATATGATTCTTTTTATTCTATTTTGGATAAATATTTGGTGGAAAAGTAAGTGTCCCATCACTTCTGTGAGCCATTTTTTGCTCCGTTCTAAAGAATTGTATTTTTATTAAATTAATATTTTAATATTTTGAGAAATGTATGTTATGTAATAATTGTTACTAAATTTAAGTATAAAACACACGCACAAAAAAGTTTTACATGGTTTTTTAATTTATTTTGTTACAGTTTTCATTTGTAAAGCACAAGTGTCCCGTCACTTTTGTGAGACACTGTATAGTTGCTGCGCAAAATCTTAATTCATTTCCCTTTTGATTAAATGTTGCAGTAGTGTTTAACTTTATAGCTGCGAGCACAGGAACTGCATTACGCTCTCACTAGGCAATATATCCCAAAATGTTGTTTTTTAATCTCTTTCTTTATCGAATTATTGATTTTTTGCATTTCCCTTTCAGTTACGTTATTCCAGACCCTAACAAATGCAACCAGATAGGCATAATCAATGTATTCCGGCGGGTCACATACGTGCGGTAAAATGTTCGTGCAAGCAGTAAAGCACGAAACTGAGCAAATTTAGGCGAATCCATTTTGCTGCGAAAACTGAGCTTTCTCCAGTAAAGTACGGTCACGACTAAACTGCAGTTTACAATAAGGAGCCTGAAATAATAATAAAAAAAATTATAACCTAGCCACAAAAACATGTTGAGAAATGCGCTCCACCTATCTGGGGTGGAGATGTGAGAAAAAGGAAGAATTCTAGAGAATGTTTGGAGCTTATACTCTACGGGGTGGAAATTCTCCATACAAAAAGCGAGGGAGAGAAGTTTGAGTGGGTGAGGGATTTTGTATTGTCTGCATTGTAGTCTACCATTTTTTTTTTTTCAACCGTCTGCAAGGTGACCTGATCTGCAAGGTCTGTTCGAAATGGCTGTTTGGTAAATGGTTTTTTCGATCTTAGTTTTCTCTTGCTTTTCTGAAAAACATTTTGCTGTTCTTCTGACAGTTAACGATAAAATTACTATCTGGAAAAGATAACAGAAAAGTCATTTTTTCTTGGAAAGGATTATTTTAAATATTTGTAAGACGTGTAGTTGGAATTTTTCTGAGAGTATCTGACCTCTGTGATGACCTTGCCGGTGTTTAAGACAAAATTGGCAATTTGTCGTTTACTTAAATTATGTATTTGTTCACCTGGGTAAGTTAAAATGTTAATGGAAATGTGTTAAAATTAAATGTGCTTTTTTAAGCAGTGTCGAACGCTTGAGGTCGGTCAATGGGGGACTACATTAAGTTTAGGAATATTTGCGGATTATCGCATTCATGCCTCAACTAAACGGGTTCCCTGCATGACATTCTTTTCGTTATCCGTTCAATGCGAGTCATTTTCTGCTAGAAAATCTTTTGTAAAGGCATTCTTCCCGTCGTGTCGATAGCTGTCACGTGATTTGTAGTATCCAGTTTTTCTATTTATTTTTGATTTATTGGTTCGCATTTTTTATTCCCAGCAAATAAAGGAAATAAAATCTAGAATATTGTATTATTATTTTATACATCGCAGTGTATGGACTAAAATAAAATTAGCTCACAATCATAAATACCGTATATACCCGCGTATAAGCCGAGGTATTTTGGACAAAAAAGACTTCAAAGGGGGGGGGGGGGTTCGACTTATACGCGGGGCCATTAAAAAATAAAAGAATCGGAAGTTCAAAAATTTCTTTATATAATGCAGTTGTTTTCTTCCCGCACTGAAATTGGATGACTTATCAAATAAATTACTTACTTGAAATAATTTCATGACTTAAATTATGTGACGAACTAATCAGTTTCATACTTTAACTAGAGTAAGTTTCGATTAAACCAAAGAATTTTCGGCCCCCGAACAACCGATCAATATCGAGCAATAAAAAAAGTTGGCGATATGTTAAATGTTAATGGTAAATGTTAGAAAATATTGGGCAGAGTCGATTAGTTCCGGTCGACCAACATTTACAAAGGGAGGCAACATTAGAAAGCCCGATATAACGTTAATTGCTCAGTGGGTTAAAGATGCTTGGAACGAATTACCCTCTGAAATGATTATAAAATCATTTAAAAAATGTTGTATTAGCAACGAACTAGACGGCACGGAAGATGATGCTGTTTTTGAAAGTGAAAATGACGACGAAGGCTCTAGTAGTGATTGTAACAATACAGAGTTCGAGACCGAAATTATGTATGATGGCGATCCAATGACGACAGAAGAGTTCTATAAAATGTTTCGCGAATCTGACCATGAATCGGACGTTGAAGGATTTTGATTTTGTTTATTTACCAAGGTTTTTTTTATCGTGTATTTACTTTTTTTTCCCCTCAGATGATTTTGAATAAATGTAGTACTTAAAAAAATTTTTTTCGAAGTTTCTCGATCGATTTTGGAAGGGGGGAGGTCGACTTATACGCGGGTATATACGGTAGGTGTCCATGTAAGTAAAATACTTACTAATTTTTATATAAAATGAAGCAAAAATTTATCCTTAGATTGGTTTTGCGTAATTGAAAAACGGCGCATTTCGGGAGAAGTACGTGCCTACTTGAACTGCATAATTTTTTGTAAAACTAGACCACTCTTGAATTTCGCCCAATTTAAAATATGAAATTAGCTTAGCGTATGTAATGCATTTGCCCGGGTAATGGGCGATGACTTCCTGCTACAGGACGACAACACTACACGGCATCGTGGATGATTATCTTCAGCAGCAAACAATTCAGTGCATGAAGTGGCCAGCTCGGTCACCGGACCTGAATTCTATCGAGCATGTTTGGGATGCTTTAGGAAGACGTATACAGGATCCCTATCCTTTCCAGGCTTGCAACGCAGAGCTGCGGAACTGATAAACCACATAGTTGACAGCACCACACATCCTTGTATGTGCTGTATTGCTTTTAGGGGAGATCGTACGCCATATTGAAGTTAATTATTTTACACCAAACTGTCACATCCGAATTTTTCATTTTACACATATGATAAAAAGAGAAAAAGACGTAGCAATGTGATTTAATTTATTGAAATGTCTATCCACTATTTATGAGAAATTTGGTAGTCGAGGCAGTTTTAATTCCCTTTTATAAATTCACATTTATAGTTAGTTTACTTGGCGCTCTAATCGTGCCTATTTTCGGAACGCTTACATTTTTAATACAGTTTCGACAAGAACAGGGCACAGCGAAATGACGTCCGAGCAGCAGCCAGAGTTACAAGCGAAGTAAGCGATAATGCAACATGTCAGTTCACCAGAGAGGAAGGTTTTGGTTTACAAAGGTTTCAGTTTTGAGAGTTCAGGTTCCGAAGTAACTACGTCATCAGCATTGCGCAAGCTTTGCGGCATAGATTAATCTAGAAATGATGCAGTCCAGAAATGTTATTATTTTTAGAATAAAGAGGAAATAACCAAATTAAAAAAAAGAACAATTAAAAGGCCAATACTAAATTGAATTATAAAGCTGATTTGCATATTTTTGTTTTCATATATATGCTAATTTTTAAAATGCCATTTTTGTCCCGTAACTTTATTTCATGTCATTTTATACCTTACTACTGTATGTTTTATACATTGTGGGTCAGTTTCATTAAATTCTACATGCAATTTTTTGAGTAACTGTAATTTTTGTGATTTTTCCTTAGTAAGCAGTCTAAATTCATTGATTTACCGAATTTTGTTTTTCCTGCTTCGTGAGGTATTAACTTTAATCTTTGTTAATAATAAAATATTATTTTAATGTATTTTACTGAAGTATGTTATTCTTTGATTTCCTGTCCCTAGGATTTAAATTATGTAAAGTGTCCATTTGGCCAGCGAAATAGACAAAATGTCTTTGCGTTGCATTATCTGCAGTGGCTCCCAAAAGTGTTCTTACACTTATGATTTTCGTTGAAATAGGGCTGTATCCATTCATAAAAGTAAACTTTTTGAATGAGATTTTAATAATAAGATCTATAATCTCTTCGTAACAAAATTACATGAAATATTTTTAAAATATAGCGAAACTATTTTTAAGAAATTAGTAATAAAAAAATGACACATTTTACCTCACAAAATTCTTCGAACAGTGAAATATTTTTGGATAAAAGTTAGAATAATCATTTGCCGCTTTTTTTAATTTTTGAATTATGGTGGCATTTAAAAAATCGTTTGCTTTAATTTTTTATTGTTTACTTCATAATATTCTATTTATTATTGAAAAATGGGTCGCAGTCGTAAAAAAATTACAAACAGCATTCGAAAATTGATAATTTTTCACCATAGTAGTGGTGAATCAATTCGAAATATCGCTAAATTAGTTAATTTACCCATTCTACAGTTAAAAAATCGTTTGCTTTAATTTTTTATTGTTTACTTCATAATATTCTATTTATTATTGAAAAATGGGTCGCAGTCGTAAAAAAATTACAAACAGCATTCGAAAATTGATAATTTTTCACCATAGTAGTGGTGAATCAATTCGAAATATCGCTAAATTAGTTAATTTACCCCATTCTACAGTGCAGCATGCGATAAAACGTTTTAAAGAAGAAAATCGGACTGAAAACCGGGTAAGAAAAGGTCGACCGAGAAAGTTAACTAAACGTGATGAGAGATTTATTATAAGAAAATTTGTGAAACTCCCACGTTTAAGTTCTGTAAAAGTTTCTGCAGAATCGAATGCAAAGTGTTCTACTTCTGTTTCACCCGAAACTGTTCGACAAGTTCTCGGAGAAGCTGGATTACATGGGCGCTCTGCTAGTAAAAAATATTTTGTTAGTGAGAAAAACAGAAAGCTTAGGCTTTCATTCGCAAAATTAATGATAAATACACCCGAAACGTACTGGAATAATGTCCTATTGGCTGACGAAAGTAAATGTAACATTTTTGGTCCCGATGGTCGAATAAATGTATGGAGAAGAAAAAATGAGGAACTTCATTCTAAGAACTTAGTTCGAACAATTGAGCATGGCAGTGGAGGTGTTCTTGTGTGGGGGTGCATGGCAGCATCGGGACTAGGTAATTTGGTGTTTATGGATGGCGTAATGCGTCATTCTCTTTATTTAAATATTTTTAAAATTATCAGCCCAAAATTTGGGTATTGGAAACAATTTTATTTTTAATCATGATAACGATCCTTAGCATACGGGCTCTTAACGTTCGCCTGTGGTGTTTCTATAATTGTCCACAGGTTTTGAAAACACCACCTCAGTGGCCAGATTTAAACCCCATAGAACACATTTGGAAAGAACTGGAGGTTAGAGTACGAAAACACGACATCAAAACGAAAAGCGAGCTCAGTCAAAACAGTCATGATGGAAGAATGGATGAACATTGATACAGAAATTACAAACAAACTAGTAAAATCTATTCCCAGACATTTGAAAGCTGTTGTGGATGCTAATGGATATCCCACTCAATATTAATTTAACGAAAAATGAAAATATTTACTAATATGTCAAGATTTTTTTGAAGTGTACGAAGACTTTTGTGAGATAAAATGTTCGTCACTTTTTGATTATTAATTTCTTAAAAATGAAGCTTCGCTATATTTTAAAAATATTTGATGTAATTTTGTTGCGAATAGATTACAGATCTTATTATTAAAATCTCATTCAGAAAGTTTACTTTTAATTAATGGATAGAGTCCTATTTCAATGAAAATTCTAAGTGTACGAACACTTTTGGGAGTCAGTGTATTTTTGTCTACTCTTATGAGAACAAACAGCATTAACTAGGACGTAAGCAATATTATCTATAACAGTTCTGTTTTAAAACAATAGCAGTGGTATGTGTCATAAATAGGGCTGTTATTTAAAAAATTCATATGCGCCCTTTGTTCTGTGCGGTTCATTTCTCAAAATGTGAGGATCACAGAAGCTAATGGGCTGTTTTAACAGCTGCAGAGCAATCCGAAAAAGCGGAAACTCCCAAGTCCGACAAACTGGTTTCCTGAAATAAATTTTACCCTCAATTCTTTTTTTCACTCATGCAAACATTAACATAAAGAGGGTGACTCACAGAGGAAGTATTTTTTCCACCTAACGGGTCGGATGTGTTTTACATTTGTCTCAGACATTGTTTTTATTTCAAATTCGAGTGCAGTAAATTTTTTTAAAGGAAAGCTTAGGAAAAGTGTCATGCATATTTGAGAACTTTTTCTTTCTTCGAAAATAAGTTACTTTATAAAGTTTTCTGGAATATGTCGCTTGAAATAGGTTTTTAAGTGGTTCGGAACCACTTTAAGCATTTACCTAAAGCTAGATTACAGTAATTATCCACAAGCTTTAAAATCGGGTAAAATATTGAAAATTCTTTGATTGCAGTAAATTTCAGAAAATTTTGATTGTAATATTTTTCCAGCAGTTATGGAAATAACTTCCAGTTCTTTTAGACTTACGTTGTCTATACATGTATTTTTAGCCCAAAGAGCGTTAGCCCAAATGGGCTATTAATTTCGTTTTGGCATTTTGCTTCAAATCAGTATAAACGGCGTATTAGTTTTCAAATTGTTGCCACCAAGTGTTAGAACTTAGTGTTGAACAAAGCACACGAGAGCTATCTGCCTAAAGGGAGGGATGCCTTCGTGGAGGACTTTCTAAGGAAAACTGGCTCGTATACACGTTACACATGGGGAAAACCACGAAAACGCCCATGCAGCCAGCCCGTTCGTGGGATTCGAACCTCGGACCGAACTACCAGTGTTCAGCGTCTTTACCGCTCGGCCGCTGGTGGGCCTAAATAATAAAGAATCTGCGTAAATGTATATTTCTCGCTTTGATGAAACAACGGTACCTAAAGCCATATAGTTTTGAATAACGTGATCTTCCACCCGAATATGACAATCTGGAAACCCCTGGAATTTCATATTTTGTAAAACTTTAATGAATTTTTGTTTAACAAACTCAACTATTTCAAAGCGAGCAATGGCAACATTACGGAAAAAAAAAATCTCCATCGCGCGAGACTGTATCGGAAATTCTAAAGATATCCTCTTTTTAAATTATTTTGTGATATTGCCGTTGAATTAAATTTTATGGTTTAAGCACGAAGAACATGATACTTGATTAAGTAAAGGTAACTCACAAAACGTTAAAAAACGCCCCTTTGGGCGTAGAAATCGAAAAGCTTCCTGTTTTTTTTTTTTTTTT
>KK114864.1:451375-470006 GCA_000611955.2 Stegodyphus mimosarum | reverse complement strand
CCTGTTCTTAGGCAGATAGCTCTTGAGGCTTTGCCGTAATCACATAAAACAAATTCAGAACTGACTATGTGATATATCATTGAAAGGACTCATATAAATCCTGTAGTTTCCTTTTGTATGTCATGTATACTAAGAATACATGTTAAATGTTTCTCTTATGACTTTTGGTTTTCATTTCAAAATTTAAAATATATTTGTATTTAAATGTTCAGTTAGGTAGAACACAAACGCCGTAATAAACAGCTGTATGTACGGTATTGGCTTTTCGAATCATTTTGGATTTTGCTTTAGTGTAGTTATCTCGATGCGAATGAAGTGTAATGCCCCAACAGGAGTTGAGCGGAGAGTTGGTAGTTCATCCCACGCTGTATTATCGGCGCTTGAGTATACGGGTTGCATGATGTCTTTATTCTTTTTATCCGTACGTAGTATTTATATCCGTAAGTACGAGTACTTACGGATATATATACTACATATGGATATAAACAGTAAAGTAAGTACGAGTGGTTGTATCCATATGTAAGTACAATTCATGGTACTTGCCTATTACTCCATCGACCATGAAAGTTGGCTTCCATCGAATCCCGAAAATAGGCTTAGATACGGCAAAGCTTCTCCAATCATTCCTGAGGAATTCTGAAAAAATTGACAAAATGTTACAATCAATCAAGTATTCGATCAGCTTCATTTTTGCTCTTCGTAAAAAGACTTTAGTCGATTTACATTCTTTTGTTAAGCCCTCGCATGCTATGAATACAAACTTCCCGCAGGTAACAGTTCCAATCAATTACTGTTTTGTCCACTATATTCATATATGTCTATTAATATAGAAATGCCCTTCTGCGGTAAGATAGCTTCCTCGCAAAGTGGGTTGAGGGTTGCCAAATTTGGCGCGAAATCTTTCCTTTGGCGACAAAATTGTCGATTTGCCACAGACGGAGCGAGAACATTCTAGAGCGAATTCTTACCGTTTTCCCCGAGAATATTCTCGAAGGCAGGTCAAAAGCTATATATACCCTGCCTGTACGCGGATAGAGCGTCTTGAGAGTAGTAGAGAGTATGTTGAGTTCAGAGATTACCTCGAGAATCATCAAGCGAGTCGGGAAACGTACTTTAGTGCTTTGCCGTGAAGGTGTCTTTACCGTTATAGCCCGGTAGCCTGAAGGCTGTGTTGCGGATTGTTTCAACATGTTTGTCTTAGTTTTCGACCACTGTAACGATTCTTTGGAACTACCTTTTGTTAATACTGACGAATAAATTGTGTTTTGATTCTTCATGAAGTTTTGTCATAAATGACTGCAGATTCACGAACCTGTAGAACTCGACGATATGCATGTTTGACGGTAAGATTCCCTAACTTTAAAAGACATTCACTATTTGCTGCTAAATTTTAAATAGTATTTTCCAAATTGCAAGAAAAAATACAACACTAATAGTTAGTTTATACGTTCGTTCATGAAAACAGAAGGTGGCTTATTGAAAATCATTTGAAGTTCCATCAAACGAAATTACAGATGTCCTGTATGTTTCGTCACGCTTATCCATAATTGGCATTGGCGCTAAATCATGCTAATTTGCGACAGCTTCGCGGTCGACGAGTTAATACGTAAGTACCCGAATCATGTTAGATTTTGGCAGATAGTCATTGCATACTATACCGTAGGTCAACCAGTTAAAAGAAAAAAAATTCCTTTAGACAGAATTTTCGATTTTAACTGTCATACTTCTGAAACAAATTTTTTCCCCGTTATTTAGAAGTGTTGAAAATAAAATATTTAAATCTTTATTTTGTTTATTTCATTTTTAAATAACAAGGCTTACATTTTATATTCGTTTCTGCCCTAATAGATACGAGTATTTGTTCTCAAACTAATAAAAAAACTTGGACAGTTTTGAACATTCATTGGGTTGGATAACTCTATAAACTATGTGGCAGAATGATGTATTATTGTCCACAGTATTTCAAATTACACTTGACAGTTACTTAACTGATAGAATGTTACGGTAAATGCCTTTTCGTTCGTAATATCGTCAAAAAAAATCTTCCTTCAAAACTGAATATTGCTCTTGATGTCTTTTCTTTTCATTTGATAGAAATGAACATGAAATGGGTGAAAAAAAGCGTAGTTTTTTACCCAGATTTTATATCAGAGTTCGATTGTTTCTACTAAATCCAGTGGCTGTAAAAATAAATCTGTTATTCGAGCTTAAATTCTAATGCGGTTATTTTCCTTCTAGGAACAATTAAAGAAGAAAAAATATATTTCTTTCAGGAAGTATTTCGTGTTTTAGATGTAAAAATTCGATTTATTTTAAAAGAATTCGGCGATGATAGACGCAGTGAAGCGCATGTAAAGAGACTCCAAAAACTGAAAATACACTTTTTTGCACAATTGTGTACTTAATTTGGTAAATTTCAAGCATATATATATATATAAATCTGAGAGCTTTCAGATTTTACATTACGCCCAATGGGGCGCTTTTTCAACGTTTTGAGTGTTACCTTTATTTATTAAATATTATGTTCCTCGGGCATGAACCCTAACATTCAGTTCAACTGCAGTTTCGCAAAATTTTAAAATGAGCATATCTTTAGAATTTCCGATACACTGTCTCGCGCGCTGGGATAAATTTTTTTTTCGTGCAGTGTTGCCATTCCTCGCTTTGAAATCGTTAAGTTCGTTAATCAAAAATGCTTTAATGTCTGATAAAGTATGAAATAGACCATAAAGCAAATTCCAAATTAGGCCTTTCAGAGGCCCATATTTGATAGATTATTACGTTAGTCAAAATTGGATGGCTCTAGGAACCGTTGTTCTATCCCAATGCGAGAAATATACATTTATGCAGGTTCTTCATTATTTAATTTCTTTAAATATAATACAGGGCTGTAATATTTGGTGGCAATAGTTTGAGAAGTAAATCAACGCAAAATGCCAAGACGAAATTAATAGCCCTTCTGGGCTAAAAAGTTTATGATCAGGAGCCTTATGATGATGAATTTTATGATAATGATCTTACGTTGGAATTGTTTAACTTGCATTGCATTAAACATGTTGTGGACAGCTCTGCAACTATCGAGAAGCGTATTTGTGTCTAAGTGTTATAAAATGTCTTCCGTAAAGGTGATTATAAAGTTGCAAGAAAGAAACCCTTCATAAGCTGGCGAAAGATTTACTAAATTACATCAAAAACAAAAGATTTTTGGAGAAAGGTCATTTTCAGCGATGAAGGTAAATTTAATATGTTTGGTAATGATGATCGTCGAAATATTCGTATAAAGCCAATTGCTGCTTTTCGCCCTCTTTAGGATCCAGTGTGGCTTGAGGTTGTATGACTGCAAACAGAATTTCAATTTTTTTTTTTTTTGCATTGATGGTCTTATAAATCACATGATGCATTTAGATATATTCAAAAAGAACTTAAAGAAAGGTATTATTAAGTAAGGCTTAATAGAGTTGTGTTTTTCTGCTATAAGGTGGATACGAGCTAGTTTTCTTAAAGAAAGTACTCCACGAAGACCTTTAGAGCACGCGAGACCAGATAGCTTCGTCGGAAGAACGCAGAAGTATACCTACCGCATAGAATCAAATCGACAAACAAAACAAAATCATGTAAGTTCTGTACTTTCAGTGTGTTTCACGCAAAACATATAAATCACGAATGTTCCAATCATCTTTCATCGTACCGTGACCTTCATAACGCCTAACGAAAATAGCGATTTTACCGGATAACGATTATGGTGGACTTCGAACAGCAGGCGTTACACTTTAAATTAGCACATCGAAAAACTTGGTTGTTGCGCTTGGTAATTTAACACCGTAATCAATTGAAATACAGTGTCTCACAAAAGTGATGGGACACTTGTGCTTTACAAAATGAAACTGTGGTAAAATAAATTAAAAAAACATGTAAAAATTTTTTGTGGGTGTGTTTCATACTTAAATTTAGTAACAATTATTACATAACATACATTTTCTCAAAATATTAAAATATTAATTTAATAAAAATACAATTGTTTAGAACGGAGCAAAAAATGGCTCACATAAGTGATGGGACACTTACTTTTCCACCAAATATTTATCCAAAAATTTTACTTTTTAAAAGGTTTTAATATTTTATTGGATTTCCTTTTACTTTTAAAACATGATTTAATCTTCTTGGGATGGATTCGAATAATTTTTTTGTGATTTCTGGAGTGATTTTACCCCATTCTTCTTGAAGCACCGATTTTAATTGTTGTTTTGAAGAAATGGTGTGTTTGCGAATTCTTGATTCCAATTCTTGCCAAATATTCTCTATGGGATTTAAGTCTGGAGATTGTGGTGGTGTTTTTATTATTTCAGGACAGTTATACAGCAGCCAGAGTCTAACGTTCAAAGCAGTGTGCTTGGGGTCATTGTCCTGGTAGAATTTAAAATCGTTATGAAGGTTCAATTTTCGTGCTGAAGATTTCAAATTTTGATTTAATATGCCAATATACTTGTACTGATCCATTATACTGTCAATAAAAACAAGATTACCAACTCCAGCGGACGACATACACCCCCATACCATAACTCCTCCTCCACCATGTTTTACTGTTGGCACCAAGTTCTGTTTGCGAAATTTTTCCCTGGGTTTTCTCCACACCAAGATTCTACCGTCAGAACCAAATATATTAAATTTACTCTCATCAGCAAATATAACTTCATTCCAGTAATCAAAATTCTTATTTATGTTGGATTTTGCGAAAGCCAGTCTGAGTTTTCTATTCTTTTCACTTACGAAGAATTTTTTCCTGGCTGCTCTACCGTGATATCCAGTAGATCGAATTACTCTTCTAATAGTCTCAGGATTAACAATTACTCCATATAATGCTTGTAAATCAGCAGCAACTTTAGGAGCACTCATTCTTGGATTTTTTTTAATATTTCGAACGATAATTCGCTTTATTCCATTGGATAGCTTTGATGGTCGGCCAGGTCTTCTTTTATCCTGAATCATATGATTCTTTTTATATCGTTTAATGATATTGAAAACTGTTGAATGACTCAAGTTAACTGTTTCAGCAGTTTCTCTAATAGATTTTCCACGTTCAATATGCAAATTAATAAATAATTTTCGAATTTCAGGTAAAGTTTCTTTTCGTTTAGCATTCATGGCTGCACGGAGCTAAAAAACACAAAAATTCCAAAACAAACTAGAAAGAAATAATGCAGACGATTTTATAAATTATTGCCAATTGCTTTTGAGTAAAAATTAAAACCCCAAAATATATTTTTAGACGATTTTTGTTGCATAGTCTAATGGTGTCCATCACTTATGTGACCCATTTTTTGCTTCGTTTTAAACAATTGTATTTTTATTAAATTAATATTTTAATATTTTGAGAAAATGTATGTTATGTAATAATTGTTACTAAATTTAAGTATGAAACACACCCACAAAAAATTTTTACATGTTTTTTTTAATTTATTTTACCACAGTTTCCTTTTGTAAAGCACAAGTGTTCCATTACTTTTGTGAGACACTGTATATTGTTGCGGATTTCGTATTTATTTAGCTATTTATTTAGAATTGTAATTAAAATTGCTTTGTTTTCCTGTGCAACGCAGACGATTTTTAAAGCTACTTCGGAAAAGTAGAAATGAAAGAGCGCGTACATTTTAATACTTAATAAATAAATATCTCGTAATTGCTGTTGCCATCCACAAAAATCGAAATTTTACAAGAATATTCTAGTGAATAATTGAAAAGGTTATAAAAGCCGAATTAAAACACCTCATCTCAGTTGTAGCTGTTTAAAGCGAACTGCTATTTGTTTACTTAATGCTGCGATTGATTGTAAGGAATTCGCTGTGAGATTGGATTAACTTTATCTGTTTTGAAGTGAATTCTATTTAACGTTTGAGATATTGTGATATTGTACGAATATCTCTGAGGAAATATTTCAGTATTTTGTTTTATTTCGTTGTAAAAGAATCAATTTTATTAACCTTTTAACGACTGGTGCATTCAATCCATTAAGAAACCGTACGCACTCAACAATATGAAATACTGCAGAAAATCAAGAAGCTTATTGCATTTACGAAAGATGATATCTAGCGGAAAAAAAAATGGCGTTAAAAAGAGAGACTAAGAGAAAAACTTTTTAAATGGTGATCTGTGGAATCTAAACTATATCATTAAACTATTCGTGTATGGGTTATTATTCATACTCACAAAATTCCAGTCTTACAATGGACCCAGTTTTATGCCCGGAGAATGTTTCGGTCACGGTCATGAGTCATTGAGATTTTATTCACGACAGCTTGGAATCTTCGATTTAGATTTATGGTTCATATTCTGCAACTGAGCGGTAAATAAATATATTTCTGTTGATAAAAACAGCAGGAACTTTACACTCGATTGAATGCTAAATATATATCACTGCAGAACCATAATCTTCTTGTTAATATGCTTTGTATAAGATCTGATTAAATGAGATTTTAACTCCTGATAATGAATGCTTTTGAAGACTTTTTAAGCTTACTATGTTCTGGTTTCTCACACAATATCCGAATCGTTTTCCTACTTCGAATATTTTGTTTAATCCTTTTAAAGCCTAGTTGCTTCCTTTTTCGATAAATGCATTCGAAATGTGTGTGCTTTTATTCTTTGATTTTTTTTTTTTTTTTTTTTTTTTTTTTTCCTATTTCACTTTGTAATGCGCATTTTCTGATTTCTTTTTAAATTTATGCTTTTTTGGCGCGATTTAACATGAAGGATTCGATCTGATACAAGACGACGTAAAAAAAGAATTCGAAGTAGCGAAACTTCAGCTAATCTGTAAGCGATAAACGTAAGTAGATCTCTCATCGCTTGCAGTTAAAAAAAAAAAAGAAAAGAAAAAAAAAACTTCTTCGCATCTGGTCGTCTGTTTCTTTGTAATGTGTTTTTCAGTATTGGAATTTTTTTTCCCTTTTTCTTACTCTGTAGAATTTTTTTTCGGGAGGGGGGGAGTGCTCTGTAGATGAACTTGAAAGTATCGTGTTGCCAGATTCTGTCTGCATTGATCTCTGTTCCAACTTGTTAGTATGTTAACATGCTTAAATTCTTTCTTCAGTTTCCGTAAGTTTCGAAACTTGCTAGGATGTGGCTGCAGTTACATATTTATGTACAGTCCGTGTGTAAAATTTAACTTCACCTTGGTATTGGTATTTTCTCCGTACAATTAGAATTTTTTTTTCTGGGGGGGCGCACAAAATATTTTTTCAGACTGTAGCGCTCATCGTTGATATGTTACCGTTAAACTGATTAAACACTGAATTCAGATAATTATCAATTTGTTATATCATTTTCTGTTGAAATAAAGCTGAATAGAAAAATTAATAGCAAATCGTCTGAAGTTGATGTTTAGTCAAGATAGCATTTTTCGCATTTGTATAGTTATTTGGGAATATACATGACCGTTTTCTGCGACGTACTGTAACTGTTACTTAGGTTATTTAGACTGTGACAAAGCACTCGACAGCTATCTAAGAAAAGGCTCTTTTTGGAGAACTTTTTTAAAAAAACTGACTCACAATATGCATGGAAAAAACCAGCAGCCGCCTGGGTCAAAATACTAGATTTCCAAGGCGATCAAACACAGCTCCGAGGGACATGCAACCGCCCCAGTCATATGTGTCTGATCCCCCTCGAAATCAATAATCTTATTCAAAATCAACACTAAACTATAAGATTGCTTTTTACTTCTTTGTACGAAGTAAAAAGGAAGTATTGTAATCGCGAAAAATTTCGGGTATCACATTGTTACGAAAAATTCGGCGGTTGCGCCTGTATGTAAGCTTTCCGGCATAGCACTAGGGTTGCCATAAAAAGTGTATGGTAGGGTTACCAGATCGGCGACTTTATCGCCCATTTGGCGACCAAATAGGCGATATCCCATGGTCCAATCGGGAAGCTTCTAGAATAACTTCCTGTCGAGATATTTCTCGAAACGTGTGGAACTTAAAGAAAAGCTATATAAACCCTTGCGTTTCTGAGAGCAGGCAGGTTACGAGATTGTGAAGTATTGTGAAGTTGCTGTTAAGAAGAGTGTGATTAAGTGTGTGATTAGCTGCTTGTTGTGAGAATCGCTGCATACTGTGAGTACTAAGCTACGCGAGAGTTTTGTGAACGGAAAGCAATCGAGATAGTGCTTTGCCGTGAAGCTGACTTTACAGTTTAGCTTGACAGTGTATTGGTGATTCTTCCACGGTGTTTATTATAAGTTTAGTGTTGCCGTGAAGCTACCTTTACAGTTACAACCTGAAGCTGTGTTGCTGATTGTTTCAGCGTATTTATTGTAGATTTTCGACGCTTTTGAAGGTAATTTTGGAACTCTGCTGTAAATAGTGATTCTTGTAAATAAATTGTGCTTTTTATTGTTCTGCATCGTGTTTTCATCAGATACTCTCAAATCTACGAACCCGTAAAACGCAACAATATTTCAAAGAAAATATCTAATTTGACACTTATCGAATGCAGTTTAACGATGTTTTTGTGCGACATTCGTACGTAAGAACAGACTAAAGGACTCCTTACCCCGAAATAATTATAAAACTGATTTAAAAAGGATTCTGAGGAGATTTTTTCGTCGCGTCTGTGCGTGCGTGCGTGCGTGCGTACGTACGTACGTATCTCGCAGAATTCAAAAACGAGTATCCTCAGAAAGTTGAAATTTTCTATATATAGGACTGCTATAACATGTAGATGTGCACCTCCTATTTTGGTTGCAATCGGCCACACCAAAAGTATATATATATATATATCCACTCTGTTACTCGGCTCAGTGGGCTCAATTTTTTTTATTCTTATATGCTGGTAAATAGCGCATTTTTTGCTTTAAAAATGCTTGAATTATGGTGTTGTTATCGTCCGGTTAAGCTTTTCATACCTTTAGTAACTCTGCATGCAAGATTTGTAGAATTATCAGTAATTTAAAAGTTGTTTAAGTGCGGCTAAGCCTAATCATTTTTCTCACGGCGGATATATTTGTTTACATTTGAATCTTAGAAGAATATTGGATTTGTTGCCAATTTAGAGAAACTAAGCTTCGCAACAACAAAGATAACTTCTTCTTTTATTATTGCGAATTGAATCATGCTTAGTCCACTCTGGAATTTATTCGAGAAAATAAGTGTTTAAAATTTACTTCGTAATTTTTAATATAGATATTTTGAGCTTTTATGTATCTTTGCCCTGTCGAGATGTGAGAACTGAACTAATTGAATGATAAATACTGAATCGTCTGCGCAGAATTTTTTTTTAAATTTCTTTTACACATCGTTTTAGATTTATTATAGTATTTAACTAGAACTTGTGGCACCGATTAGATAATTCTCCAGATGATAAACATTTGTGCATTCTTAATGAGTTATAAAATGAATGAAATATAACACTGTTGAGTGAAGCTAGCGCCAGAGTATTGCTCTGGTAAACAAATAGAGTGAATTTTAAAGAGTATTTATTCTATTGCGGTTTATGCGCTGTCGAAGAAGTAGATTTAATTGAATCATGAATAAGTTTAAATGAAATGCAAAATGCGTGTTATTTAATATTTCGTGGAAGGAAGTCATGTGGTATACACATCAAATTTTGTTTCCCTAATTTTATTTACATCATGTGCTTAAAAGGTTAATATATAACAAACTGATTATTTATGTAGTTTAAAATGTTTTGATTAAATAATTGCGTGATGAGTAGCTGGGTTATGAGGTAGAATCTTTTTGACCTGAGAGTTTAGATGCTATCTCCTTAATTATATTTACTGCTTTATAACCTGTAAACATTAATTAATGATTTGAGGGTGCTTTGGAATGCAGTACGGTATCGCAGCTGCAAAAACCCCATAAGTCAGATTTTGTGCATGAACTTTCGTCATTTATTTCTTCGTCAGACCATGAATACAGCTTGACCGTGTCACGAGCATGAGGATACTTCAGTGATAATTACAGAAGCCCGAGTTTACAGTTTTTGAGCACTTAAAGGCTCTAGCGTTTGAAGTGTGGATTGTACGGAAATTGGAGATTTCATTTTGGACGTTCAATTTCCGCCTTTTGGTTTTTAAGTAAGAAGGCGTAAAAGCGGGGCTTTACAAACCGAAGTAATTGACAAAAAAGTTCGCCATCTGTGAACGCACATTAACCTGGTTCATTTTTCACGCACGCATGCTTTCCAGCCAGCTTATAACTTATAAGAGAAGTAATTTCGTAATATTCCTTTTTTCCCCCTTCATCCTCCCCGCCTTTAGTGTTCTTCGCTTCCTACTCATCCATCGTTATTGGGTTCCATTTTGTGATTGATAGCATGGGGATCAATTTGTTGACGGCAAATGCGTACAAATCGCTCGGTACACAATAGATGCTTATACAATGTGTAAAAGGAATTTTTTGTTTTGAAAGAAACTGGGAATTTGTTTTTGGGGAAGAAGAATGACTGGAGTTCTGATTGATGTCCATTGTTTAGTCGAATGAAACTTGTGGAAATCTCGAGCCGAGTTTAACGAGAAACTGTAATTTGAAAGTTTGTCGTTTTGTTTTTCAAATCCTTATGAATTTTTATGTAGAAATAAGAAATATGATTTTATATTTTGTCAAGATGATATTTGATATTAATACGCATTTTAAGTTCTGTTTGTTGGTGGCGAAAGTTTGTTTTATAAAATATTCCAGTTTCATTAGTATTACTCTTAAAATGTGTTTATGAAAGGAATCTTGACTTCCTTTTTTGTAAAAATTTCATGTCATTCAGATTTTGCAAAGTATTTTTTAATACTAATAATACAATTATGTATTTTCATACACATATTCGGGAAATTTTTGACGTTAGCTAAAGGAGAGACTGCAAAGTTGTGTGATAAATAGACCAGCTACTATAAAAAAAGATTCCCACTGGAATAATCGCGTTCAAAATTAATTGTTAATCCTTTATTCAAGATTATTTACATTTTTATTTTGCATTATTAGCCCAAAGAGCGTTAGCCCAGAAGAGCTGTTGATTTCGTTTTGGCATTTTGTGTTCGTTCGCTAATAATCGGCGTTTTACTTTTCAAATTGTAACAACCAAACATTGGAGGCCTGCATTATAGTTAAAGAAATTCAATAATCGAGAATTTTCATGAATGTATGTATGTTTCTCCCAGTCTGAAAACACAACGGTACGTAGAGACATCCAATTTTGAATAACGTAGTTTTCAACTCGAATACGGTCAACTGAAAGTACAAATTTGGAATTTGTTTTATTATCTATTTCATATTTTGTAAAACGTTAACGAATTTTATATTGGTAACATATATTATATTGGTATATATAACATGGTATTAAGCCCCCTTCAGATTTTTATTTTTAGTCCAAAGGGGCTTTGTACCTTTCCGTTTTGCGATTTTGCGTCGGAAACATTAAAAGTCTGTATCACTTTTCAAACTGTTGCCACAAAATATTGCAGCCCTGTACTATATTTAAAGAAATTAAATAATGAAGAATGTGCATAAATGGATGTATGTTTCTCGCATTGTGATCAAACGACGGTGAGTGAACTCGCTAATCATACTATAGAAATGATCCTATGAAGTATGATCAAACGACGGTACCTAAAGCCATCGAATTTTTAATGCCGTCATCCTGCCGCGAATATAGGCACCTGGAAGCCCAAATTTGAAATTTGTCTTATGAGCGATTTCCTATTTTGTAAAACTTTAACGAATTTTTGATGAACAAACTGGAGGATTTCGAAGCGGGCCGTGGCAGCGTTGTACAGAAAAAAAAAACATTTTTATCTGCAGCGCGTGAGACTGTGTGTAGGAAATTTTAAAGATAGGCTCAGTTTAAAATTATTTTGCGATATTCTTCTTTAACTGAATTTTATGCTTTAAATGCGAAGAACTTGATATTCAATAAATAAAAGTAACATACAAAATGTTTAAAAAACGCCCCTTTGGACGTAATTTAAAATCTGAAACCTTTCAGTTTTTTAAAAAATTTTATTTGAATATTTAATTTTTATTTTGTCTTGAAATATTTAAACTTACAATTGAGCTGAAAAGAAAATGGAGGTATCGGATTATTTAATGATTAAATATTAGGGCTTTACGCTGTAGTAAACAGATTGCTTAGCTCTAGTTAAACTGAAATTTGCCAGAATTGTATGCACTTAAGGGTAGGAAATGTCTTAATGGATGTAATGAAAATTCATTTCCGGAACTGGAAATAAGTCGTGTAAATTTTTGAAATACGTTTTGCGAATATTTTACGGAAGCTGATCATCCTCTTATTTTACTGCTTACAAGTTAGTGAAACACTAAAATGTGATGTTCCTGTTAGATTTGTGTATTTGTCATAGAAAATATGCTAGACTAGGTGGTATTTCAGAAAGATTGCACAGCTAAATAGCACTTCATTGGCTGATTGTAGCTCTAGTTTAAGAAATCTATGAATGTGTAACTGTTATTTTAAGTTTCTAACAGTTATTTTAATTTTTAACCCTCCGAGCGTTATGGGTTTAGCCCTAAAATTTCAAAGTCCCTCCAACTGTCACGAATAAACGATATTTCCTTGATTAGAGTTAAAAAAATGATTCTCCTCTTTTGTACCTTGATTTCTTTTCATCCAATTTACATCCAAACCGAAATCGGATACATTAAAAGCTGGCAGAAATTTGGATGTGCGATGAATAAGAAAGCCGGCTTTCTATGCGGAATTTTCCTTCCGTAACGCTGAGAGGGTTTAAACATGCTTTACTGTCTATCCTCGCTTTATTATCTCGTTATATGTAAATAAGGTAGAGTATTTAAAAGAAAGTTTCGCTTACTTCAGAAGAACAGCTTAGATGTCAGTGACGCGTTTTTGCCGTGAGGCTGCAGCTTTGTTTAAAGCTAACGGCACTCGGCCATATTGTAATAAATGTATATATATATATATAATTTCATCTATCCAGTAATACAAGTCGCAAGGAATTCTTTGTAATGAAAGTGCCTTTAAAGTTAAATCAAGTATTTTTAAAACTTCTGTTTTTCGTGGATTCTTATTAAATCGATTTTTTGAGGAAACTTGTTACAGTTTAACAATGTTTATGTTTACATTTGCAACATTTCCTCTTTTGCTTTATAAGTGCCAAGGTTGTTTTCTTGTTCAAGCAACCTGAACACATGAAGTATATAATCCTTCAAGTTTTACGAGCTTTCCGCCTTATTTTCCGTGCGGCCAATCATCATAACCTTTTTCCTTTTACTCGTATTTCACTTTAAAATTTTTTTTGTTTGTTTTTGTTCGCAGTAAATGTAGCATCGGAGAATTTTTTCTCCTTTGGTAGTCTTGAATTTCTTTGAAATGACTGAAATACTTTTTTGCTATTAAAATCGTCAGTATTTGTTTTTAAACTCATCTGTAAGTAAATGAAAGAGAATCTGTTGGTTTTTACATAGACATGTGAAAACTACACTCCTTTCCGGACTCCAGTCGAGTATTTTACCCTTAAACTATCCTTTAAAACTTATTTACATGACACATATATTTACATGATACAATTTTTGAGGATATTACTCTTATGTTCAAGTATTTTAGTGTTATGAAAATAATTTGAAACATTTTTCTCAAATTTAGTATTCGCAGAATCAGAGTAATTGTAAAATTTCTGTAATGTGCTACATTTGTTTAATTTGGTAGGATTAAATAAACATTAACTAATCATACATTGTTGCTGTGCATTGTAAGTTTGTAAGATTTAATAATCCGCTATTTGGGAGGGGGGGAATCATCAGTGTATTATGCAGGCTTGCGTTATTTAAACTTCAGTAGGTAACTGATACTGACGAAATGCACAGGGTAAGTTCTAAACATATAAGGTATTTCTCCAGCCTTCGTCGTATAGTGGTCAGCACGCTCGACGCGTAACCGAGAGGTCCGTGGTTCGATTCCCGGCGAAGGCTTTGCTCATTTTTCATGTCTCCTGCTTCGAAATAATCTAATGTCTCTACACTGGCGCCCGAACTAAAAAGGTGGTGGATGATGATTCTCCACCACCGGGATTTAGCGATTGGGTCCCCCAAAACCCCAATCGTCCTTTAAAAGGAGGAGTATATAAGGTATTTCTCCCGCCTTCTTCGCATGCCTTCGTGGTGTAGGGGTCTGCATGTTCGACGCGTAACCAAGAGGTCCGTGGTTCGATTCCCGGCGAAGGCGTTGCTCATTTTTCATGTCTCCTGCTTCGAAATAACCTAATGTCTTCACAAACATAGCTAATGTTTGCTCGCATTACGTGATAACAGCACCCCAAAAAAGAAAAGTTCAGCCGCTTGGCCACATCTAAGGCCAGAAGTTGTGGTCACCTTATTATGGAGGCACCTAATAGGTGGGCCACCTTAGCCTTCCATGAAGGGGCGGACAGCTACAAAAATATAGATAGTTAGATTGTATACTGTTCATATTTTGTCAAATAAACGAGCAGAAATTGTTTACACGCATCATTTTAACTCGTTTTGAAGTAAAGAAGTCGCTGCAAATGATTATGACGTAATTTCAACAAGCAGAATTTACTAAAATAAATTTGACTTAACCATTTAATTACTTGCAATCCAATCCTGTTTACTATTGGTAATGTTCTTCAGATGAGCTGATTTACATATAATCTGATCGTTGGTAATTTTATTTACCCTATTTTATTGTCGAAACAGTCTATGAAGCATCTATATCTCTCTGATTTTATTTTTATATCTCGATAAAGCACTTCGAAAACAAATATATTTTTATTTCTTTGTTTGTGTTACAGAGAATTATACAAACTCATTCTTTATGAAAAAAAAAACATTGAATAAATAATTTTGGTTACGATTCTTACAAATCCATTTTCCTTCAAATAATACTGCTGATTTTATAATCTGACGGACCATTTATAACGTATTTGAAATTTTCCATTCGCAGGAAAAGTTCGTTCTTTTCCGCTAAGTAAAAGCACCATATGTTACCATAATGCGGCTTTCGTAGGTATTAGCAAGTTTTCAAAACTTGCAGATTTAAATTTTTGTGAAGAGATATTCATCGACGTTGCTCATTTTAAATGCGATTAGCTTCAGATAATTTATACAAGTATTCTAAAACTTTATTTCGTGATTTACTTATAGTTACTGATTCTAAATTGATATCTTACGTCAAAAGCAACTTGCTTTTACGCGTAGAAGGGTAATTTGAACATTCTTTTGTTTTGCTTATTTTTAGAACTGTCACGCATAGTAATAAATACAGGTCGTTTCGTTATTATATTTGCATTACAAATTAACGGTTTATTTTTCGCAAAATATTACCCCTTAAATTTTATGACTATGCAAGATTTACTATCACATATTAAAGATTACTGTTCCAAGTTAATGAGAATTTACTGTGTAATATTTTTGCGAAGTAACAAGTTCACCACAATAGGTGAATTTTAAACATGGCTGATATTATCCGTAACCCGGAATATCATGCAGTGGTGGTCAGAATTATGGAAATGCAAGAGAAGTCTGAAATGCTGTTGTAGGATTTTACGTTCTTAATTCACAGTTCAATCCTTGAAAACCCCTAACATTGGTCAGCGAATAATCGCTTAAGTGTCTGAACAGACACGTAAGACTCAAGAAGGGTTAGCCACCCTTTATTTCTCAAAATAAATATGACACAATCAGCTCCTAACTCGGAGCGTACAGCGAAGCCTCCACTTTGACTTGAACTTATATGAATGTGAAATTAAACTTAACTGAGCTTAATTAAAGCTAACTGAAGGATACAGCCGAAGCTATCAAGATTCTAAGTAGTTGGCCCCTAAATCTTAATTAAGTCGGCGAAGCCAATCATGGGCCTAAAGTACGGCCGAGCGTAGCAATAGCTTAGAGAGACGTAGCCAAAGGCAAACGCTCGCTAGTCAGGAACTCGGGCTCTCTAACAAAGTCGGTGAAAACATCGACTTAAATACTATCTTTCTCATTTGCATTAACCGCGTTTGTGAAAATACATTCTAGTAGGAAATTGTAAGCTGAAGCTAGTATGGATAGGAAAGATGCATAAACATAAAATAACTTATAAAATTAGGATAAACCTTACACAGTATATTCCAGCTTATAACGCGCACATTTGATGCAGAAAGTAAGATCGAAATTTACGTGTGCGCATTTTACGCCGTGTATAAAAATGAGAGATTAAAAATAAGGAAAAAAATCAGTATACAAAAATTAGATTTTGACATGTACCCAAATACTTTAATGTAATATTTAAAAGAAATGACATACCTATAAGGCACATGCCTAATGACATATTTATAAGGAACTTAAAAGATTTTCATTAAAGGATAACATGAAAAGTTCGTCATGTTCGTCTTCCGTTATAATTTCCGGGCGCATCATCGAATTCTGTTTCATCGTCACAATGATTGTTACTCTGATCAATTATCGCTGATCCATAAATAATCATTATCGTTCCATCTTTTACAAACACCAAACATCCTTGGTGTAGCCCGATTTTCATTTTCTTTCGCAGATTGAACGATTTTGCATTCCGAAACCAGCACCGTTCTGTTTCGTTTTGCCGGAAATCATATCTACTACTAGATTAACTGTATTTCAACTGAAGCAAATACAATTTACTAAACCTTCGATCTTCATCTCAATATCACGGTTTCAAATGACTACAGAAAGAGGGAAAAACTAACTATTTTAATTCATTTGGGTCGAAAGGGCATTTTTACCAAAAATTCTGTCCCTCTTTTCTCAAAACCCTCTAATAACATTCTTATGCACATCTGCATTGAATACAACCGCCCTCTTTCCCGAATTATTTACTCCCATAAGCATTTCCCCACATGCGTATTGTTCCCCTTATCACTTGTCAGTTCAGTATACGAGTGCGAAAAATCTTCGAATCAATTACTTCAGACGATAAAACCAACGCACATGTCCCTTTAAGGTTTCTTCGTTAAGAAAATTATACGGCGAATATATCTAAAAATTAAAAAATGCAGTCTGAAATTAAATGCACACGTTATACGCCGGAATATACGGAAAGTAATAATTGTTTGTTGTGTGCACGAAAGAAACTCAAGAGACAAGCCTTACAGATTTTTTACTTAGAAGTTAATTCTTTTTTTCGTTGATATGAAAGATGCCTGTTCATTTCAGTATGGAGAATAATTCCGTGTTAGAGTTTATAATAAGGAAAATTAATTGGATTACATCATGAGGAAATTTCATAAAAAAATTCGGTGAGATGTTTTTCGCTTTCCGACTGGGTTTCGTACGAAGACTAAACAAAAGAATCTTTTTCGCTCTCCTATTGTTCATTCGGCACCCAACCAAGCTCGTTAGCAAGTTCTTCCCATGTTATCCGAAGAAAACAATATTAAGGCACCGTCACTTTCTCTCTCGACGGAGGGAAACTTCACAGGTGACTCACGCGTGCGTCACGCGCTGAAGGATTTTTCTTTCCTGCCTTTCTTAATTTCGAAATTCAGGTGACGTAGAATTGTCTGGGTCATGTGGACCAAGACGCATCTGAACTGAAACGAATCGAATAAGTAGATGCGAAAAAATGGCAGCCCGAGGGAATTTCATTTTCTTACGTTTTCTAGAGACGGTTTTTTATTCCAACTTCAAAAGACCAAGTCATGCAGTGAGAATGACTCACGGCCTGAAGCACCATGGCCACGGGTAGTGCAGGAGCTACTTTTCCCACATAGCATGAGGGTTGGACGTTTGTTTCTCACGTAAAACACTAAACGGATTAGGTATTAAATGATTTGGTTTGTTTGATTTTCAGCGGCTATTGAAAATTTAGATCTATTGTTTAAACTGCAAATTGAATTTTGGCGAATGGCCTTGGAGCATAGGCGTTTTCATGGCTTTCTTTGAACCGCTAATGCGAGCCTGTTTCTCTTAGAAAGCCGTCCACGAATGCATCCATTCCCTTAAGCTGATAGTTCTGGTGTGCCTTGCCGTAATCCAATAAATGCGTATTCTAGTTGTAAACTGAAGTGTTTGTTTTTCTTAACAATTTTCAGAAGTTCACGAAAATGGTGGTCTGAAGTTAAATGTATTGTAGCGAAAGCATGTTAAATACGTCGGAGAGAAAAAATTACTTAGATGTTTATGCTTTTCCATGCATATCGGTTATGACTAATTGTAAATCATCTTTTCGTAATGAAATTTCTTAATTTTCGTTTGGTTGGGAATTATTTCTACGAGGAGAAATCTGGTAAATCTTAATTTCTTTGTGCTCGTTAATATGGTTTCGGAGGAGGCATGTGAAAGCCACTGAAACGATTTCTAAATTTTTTCCGACAGACATATCTTACAGATTTTCCGATACTTTTTTACGTTATTTAAATTATTTGTACAGCATTAAGCATACAAATACTAGAAGAGGCTTTCTGCTGTATATTCTTTTATGTATTTATGTGTATGTTTATTTATTCTTTTATGTGTTTTTCTTTTATGTATTTCATTTGCGTAAATTCTTGCGTGTATTTGCTTGCAGGACACCAGAATTTTGCCCATTGGTTTTGCGGGTATAGTTCCGTCGCGCTAACAATGCAATTGAGCTTTGATTTTAATGGAGAGCAGAGCAGCATGAGGGGCGGATCCTATACACTTTCACTCCTCTTCCC
>KK114864.1:434399-451347 GCA_000611955.2 Stegodyphus mimosarum | reverse complement strand
ACCACCAAGTTACTTGAATAGCCTTTCGGCCCAACATTCCTGTAATGCCGCCAAATGGGCCTTCATGGCCCAAATACGGCAGTCTGTTTATATCGCCTCAAGAACAGTTATATAGTGCATTCACTGTTCTTGAACACAGTGAACAGTGTATTATGGTGTGCAGTGCCAAAGATGAGCAATTTTCTGATTATTTATAAGCTAAAACAGATTGCTGTGTGCATGGGAGAAGAACAGTTTCGTTATTTTCACGTATAAAGACCTGTTTGCGCATAAAAAATCAGAGAATTGCTCAAATTCTGCATCACGCACAGCCTTGGCATTCATCGCACACGTTAAACATTATTATATTCTTTATAGAGGGTGTACCGTAAATGTTGCGACTAACTTCTAGGGGAGGTAGGGCACATCATAAGGATTAAGAATTGCATAGGAACCTATATTCGGAAATGTCAGAGGTAAGTGGTAGCAGAGATAGAAGATGGGAAAAGAAACAAGGGTGATTCATTTGAAACATTTATTGAACATGAATACAAATGGTGTACGACAGCTTGAATGGTACAACAGATGCTCGAAGTTTGCACCATCAAGCGCCAGATATGCCTGACACCGGCGGACCATTGATTGCCGGACATGTTCAAACACACCGGGAGTTTCTTTGATTGTAGCAGCTGCGCAGGCGAGTCTTGCCACGAGATCCATTTCAGACACAACAGGATGGTGATGCGCGACACTTTTGATGGCTTCCCACAGAAAGAAATCAAGGCTCGTTAAATTCGGTGAGCGTGGGAGTCAGGGAACCGGTCCACCACGCCCAGTCCATCGATGCGGGAATGATCTGTTCAAATGGCTACGAACATCCAGTCCAAAATGAGCAGGGCCCCCATCATGTTGGAATCACATGTTGCGCCTCACATTTGGTGAAACTTCGTCAAGCAAACCGGAAAGAACCTGCTTCAGAAAGATCAAATGGTCCATCGGTGTCAGGCATGTTTGGCGTCTGATGGTGCAGACTTCGAGCATCTGTTGTAGCATTCAAGCTATCGTACGCCATTTGTATTCATGTCCAATAAATGTTTCAAATTAATCACTCTTGCTTCTTTTCCAATCTTCTACCTCTGCTACCACTTACCTATGGCATTTCCGAATATAGGTTCCTATGCAATTTTTAATCCCTATGATATACCCTACCTTCCCTAGAAGTTTGTCAAAAACATTTACGGTGCATCCTGTATATAAAATATTATTTTTTTCATGAAGCTTAATGTATTGTTAGGGTTGTCGCCATCTAGTTAGACTTCGCGCCATGTTTTATGCATGTTTAACGCTAATGGCACCCGTTAGCAGTTAAGTACTCTTTCTGCTCGCCGGTATTTTTAAGTGCTCCCATACCGCACAGACACTATATACCTTTGAATATGCTTGCCTTCTACGGGGAATTCGAGCGCTACGACAGCCAACAACTTTAACGATCATAGCGACCGTAAATCCAGACAAAAATGCTTGCTGTCTGGAAAGCGTATTTATAGAATATGCGGGAATGATCTGTTCAATTTCAACACGTGTTGATAAATAAAGTTCATGTAATTGTAGCCACGTGCCTTGGAAATTAATGACTCTCCCTGTTCTGACTGACCATTGCGGAGTATTTCCTTTTAACTTGTGGTTAAACGTTTTACTGCGTGAGTTTTCATTTCAGAATAAAACTTTTTTTTTTAATTACAGCTTCATGTGTGCAATAAAAATCACTCAATACTGTAATTAAAAAATTTTTTGTAATATATTTAAACAAAGTTACGTTTTAATTTATTTTGTAAAATTGTATTTAATTTCAAATATTACTTGTTTTCAACTTTTCAATTCTGTGTCTTTATTTTTTCCCTTTTTGTTGAATCATTGAATGAGCTTTTACGTTTTTTAGTGTCTGCTTCTAACGTAGCCTTTAGCAGATCAACGTTTCTGAAGTGTTGTTGAATATGCTTAGGTACTTTAAAATTCTTCATAAGTGGTGGTACTAAGTACATTTACATGGAACCCATCAATTTAATTTACACCCGCCGGCAATCATTCATTCCAGCGAAACTTGATAGAGAAATTTAGTTTGGTTTTCTTTTTTTAAAAGCGCTTTGAAACTTTGTTGGAAGAAATCCTTTGCTATATATCCCTGTGATTTTCTGAAAGACGTTCGTCGCCTTTTATTTACCAAAACAGCTATCGTTCTTTTAATTTTCTAAGCGACTTCTTTAAGCCCTTTGGAACTATTTCCTTCTCTTTGCTTTTATATATTCATTCCCTTGAAATAAGCTGTCGTGACACACGTCTTGGTCACGCAAGTGTCACGGCCAATCTAAAATTCCTATCCACTGCGGAAACATAGCACAAAAAATAAATCCGTCGTTTTTTCTCGAGAAGTGCCAAGCTGTGTAATTTAGCTGCTGCTGAGAAAGATCTTGATTTCCACTTCCTGGATTGGTATCTCGCATGTTCGAGGCACCAGTAGTTGCATTATTATTTTTCTGGTCGGCAGAAGAACCGCAATTTTAGGATTTGCACATTGTTTGCATCGATTGCGATCTGGATGTCATTAAACCTTAGTTTTCAAAGAGATGTATATGGAGGATTGGCTTTTCTACCTCAGCCCTGTACGTGCTAGATGTTGGCATTGGATTTTGTTGCTTCTTTCCGCTTGTCTAAACATATCAGTAGTTACATATATTCATCTGTTTAAAGGTAAATGTAGATGTAAACTTTTAGTAGCAAAGCATTCATGTGTGGAGTTATCTTGAGAAGGGAGCATTCAGTGTTTTTCTACAATCATATCCTCCAATCTCTGAAAGGGACTAAAAGGAAAATATATTTTATGAATCTAGAGACGGATTTTAAGTTTAAAGGTTGTATTCTACATTCGTGAGGGTGGCCGAATGTGTGAGATACTGCACGAAAACGGTATCGGAAATTTCTTGCAATCTGTTGTTACGCGTTCCAATCAAAAAAGTATCTTATTAAAACTAGCTTAATTCTTCCAATCTATAACAGTTTTATTCGATAAATCAAGTTGCTTTTCACAAAATTTAGTCGACTTCAACTCCTCCCACCAGCAGTATATGAATCTCAAAGCTGAACAAAATGGAATTCTGCTTCCTTCAAACCGGTTGTCTTTTCCAAGTCCCACTCGCTGATCACACTGTCTTAAATTACGCTTCCAAAACTTACGTTTACCAAAATAAAGTTTTATGTCAAGATAATTGGTACATTTTCCTTTTTTTTTTTTGGTAAAATATTTCGCTCCTGAAAAGATAAAATTGCATCTTGTTCTGTTTTTGGCAAATTCCAAATACGCGTTTACGTAGCACTAAAAAATGGCGTCAAAAATAAGCAAACAAAGCAATAAGGAACCCAAAAGATAACTGCGTGCGCGTGCCAACAACAGGGTTGCTGCGTGCGAACAATATTGCTCTTTATTGGCGCATTAGCGTAACTTCCACTGCGGTGGCGTTAATATGTAAGTACCACAAATCCTTATAGCATGCTTGAGGTTTAGTCGGTCATAATACCATATCTTGACGGATCTGTGGAACTCATTAACCTCAATTACAATTAATAGATGATATAAAATATTGATAATGATAATTATGAAAACTCGAAATAATTATCGCAATATCACGAGCTTGTGTCGTCAATTGTAAGATTTAAAATCACTGCAATGGCGAATAACAATGCCAACAATAACAAACTTCTCGGGTAAAATAGTTTCTTTAAAAAGTACTTTCATGAGCTTTTAGGCTCTTGGCTGATAATATTAAAAATTTTCTAAAGGAAAATGGCTGTATGTGGAATTCGTAGAACAGGTGAAGTCTTTAGGAGCTTGTAAAACAAGTTTTTGTGAAATAAGAAAAAAAAGGAACATTGGAAAAGGACGGTACCTAGAGCCATCCAATTTTGAAATAACTCAGCCGTTCTACAGAACATGAGCACCTAGACGCCCGAATTTTAAATTTCGAATTTGTTTTATGATCTACTTCGTACTGTGTAAAACTTCAACGAATTTTATGTTAACAAACTCAACAATATCAAGACGAGCAGTGGCAACTCTGTACGGAATAAACCTTTATCTCTACAGCGCGAGACTGTCTGTGGGAAATTATAAAGACATGCTGTTTTTAAATATTTTGAAATTTAGCCGTTGAATCGAATTTTATATGGCGTAATCGTTAAGTTTGTATTAAAAATATACATATTTTATAGTAAAAGGTAATGATACTACGTTTATAATAAAAAAACAAGTGTTTTGTAAATCCATGTTAGTAAGAAAACTGAACATTGTTATGATGAACTAAGGAAAGACTGAAAAGAAAATAGAAAAATATATGCCGAAACTTGCAAATGCACGCTTAAAAATGCACTATGGGAATTCTAAACATATGCTGCTATGTAGTTTTTAAAAAATTCTGTGATTTTCTTGTTGAAATTGTCTATAACATAAGTGCGAATAAAATGATGCTTAATAATAAAGCTAAAAAGATAAAAAGGGGTGGTGCTTAGTAGGAATGACTGTAACAACAAACTGCGACCTCGGCGTGAACGTAAAAAAAACCGTAACAAACCCTTTCGAGCGACCGTTAAAAAAGCTAAAGCTTTTCAAATTTTCTTTTCCCGTGCTCCTTACTAAGATCTTCGTACTGAACATTTTAAGTACGTCATCATTCTGATTTCACCGAGAGACATTTCATGAACTATTAATTAAAAAGGTTATATTGAACGTAATTCTCAATTTGGACGAGCTGTTTTTCGCATAATGCTCTGTAAGTTACTTCTGAATTTTATTTTGTTTTTCCTATTTAACATTTCTTGATTTGTGTAGTTTATGTTTAGTTATTAATTTTACTTCTTTTGCTTTCGAGGAATTCGCTTCCTTTATTTCTGGATTGAAATTCTTTATTTATGCGCTTCGCTTAGGAAGAAGAATGTTTAAATTTCACACGCACATAAGCGGTTCTAAAACAGTTTTTCTTTTTCATTTTTCATACTTGAAGCGTTTCATTAAGCTTTTAATTAACATCTCTTTATCCTGCACAGTAGAAGAAATAAAAAACTGAAGTTAGTTCTTTATTGTGTGCAGCATTATGAAACTTCGAGAGAGTGTTGTGTGTGGTGGTGGGGGTGTTTATTATGTAAATTGCATAATTATTATGTTAGATGCCGAAACTGTTAAAGAACTTGTATTTGGTTTCCATTTATATGTTCATACTCTTCATATTTGTATACCGACTTGAAAAAAAGAATTGGAATTGATAATTTATGACATTAGCCTTACGTCACTAACACAAAATTTCTTCATTCCTTAGTCTAGTTTAAAAATACGTTTCCTATTCACAGCCAGACGATAAACAAAATTCCATATAATTGTCAGTGGCTTATTTACACTCATGTCCATAAATTAAGGGTAATTCGGATTCACGCGGAATTTGAACTCTGAAATAAATATATCACCTGCAAAATCACTACGCACGTCTTTAAGAATCATATGCAAATTTCAGGAAGTAACCAGATGACACCGATGGTACGTCACAATGACGAGAGTGTAAGAGAGTGACATATAAGGAATACAGGCAAAGAAGTAAAATTGTTCGCAGGCGCTTTATAACCATTTCGGTGCAATAGCCGAATAGTTATGACACAAAGGACGCATTTGGATGATTGTTTACGTGGTAGAATGATCGGCCGTCTGGAATGTGGGTGTACCCAACCGGAAGTATCGGACGAACTTGGAAATGCCCAGAGTGTCATCTCCAGGCTTTGGCAACGATTCCGAGATGATGGTCATGTGAGTAGACGTTACAGCACAGGTCGCCGCAGAGTTACAACGCCGAATGAGGACCGGTATTTGGCAGTTACTGTCAAAAGAAACAGGCGGAGCACAGCCTCCGACCTGTCTCGTCAGCTCTCTTCCGCCACTGGTACGACAGTTTCGAGGCAGACCGTGTACAGACGCTTAGGGCAGATTGGTCTATATGCTCTGGACCTGTCAAATGCGTTCCACTTACTGCAACTCACTGGTAGCATGGATGTATTTAAATGATAGTAACAAAAAAAGAGCCATTTATTATCATAAAAGGGGAGGAAAAAATTTAAGTACATGGTTCAAAGAATCGAAAGAAAGTTTTTCTATAAGAGATTCATGATTGTTGCCGGTTTCTCTTAGAATGGCAAGTTAAAAATAAAGAGAGTGCAAACAAATGTCAAGATTAATTCCAAATTTTATCAGGAACCTATTTTATCGCCCATTTTTCGGAATGAAATACCATTGCTTTACCCACAGTGCCATCCATCTGCGAGACTCCATCAGGACAAAGCTAGCAAACACACATCAAAATCCACTGTAAATTTCCTAAAAGAAATGGAACAAAAAACTGGTATCAAAGCCGTACCCTTCACGGATATCCCTACTGAATCTCCCGATGTGTCACCTATGGATTTTAGTGCTTTCGGACTTTTAAAAACTGCATTATCCAAACGTTGTCCCCAAACCCTAACAAAACTCTGGAAAGCTGTTGGGGAGGAATGTGATAGAATACCTCTTCTGACACTTCAAAAGGCATTATTATTCTGGAAATTGCGGTGTCGAAAGATAGTTCAGAATGAAGGATGTCAAATAGAACATTTAAAACACAAGAATTTTATGTAATTTAGTTTTGTGAATACAATATACATTGTCTAAAAAATGTGCGAACGGCCTCTGTATTTTTTCGTTATTTCGCGGATTTTCAAAATACAGGCATTTACCAAGAAATCTGATGCATATTTTATGTTCTGTTGTTTTGAATTCCGCTGACCGATAACAGTTATTAAACAGAATAAACAACCCGGTCTGCAATTAAATACATTTCCTTTGGTTTTTCTGCAATTATCCCGTTTTAATTATTTGGTTTATGAGTAAGGGATTTGTGCCAGCTTTGTCCTCCACTCTGGTGTGAGCAAAAGCATTTGTTACTTGGTTTTTCTTTCGCGTCCCGATGCCCGAGAAGAAATGTGATTCGAGAGTAAAGTGTCAATAATCATAAATTCTCAGGCTTCTTTATTCCCACACAAATGTATATTTAACACGTTGCCATCTCGAATACAATTCACGAGTTCGTTCCAATAATATGGGATAATACCTGCCTTCGCATCAAAGTTCCATCCATTTCCGTAGCACGATCACGCTCGAGAGAACAGCTATTAAACTTTCCAAGGAGGCTAGAAAGCTGAGCACAGTCAGTGTGGAAAGTAGTCATTAGAAAGATAAACATAAACAAATTCGGGATTAAAGAATGAAGTTGTGGGTGGTATAGTCGAAGATCGCGTGAAAGAATGGTTGGGGTTTATCTTGGCATTTCTTTCTTTTGCCTGCAGTTCGTTGACTTCTGCAAATGCCACATTGGGTCGAGTTATTCTTCTTATGTCTCTCAATCGTATGTGGTGGACTAGCCTTGCCGTGTTTGTTGTTCGTGTCCCCCAGACTTTATTGTTCGTGGGATAATCGTCCTCGTTTCTTACTGGCAGGTTGTGAGTGATGTGTTATGTTGTGGATGGGGATAATAGTCACTGAAGCCACCTGATAAAACACAAATGGCGTAATTCAAACTTGCTTGTTTTTGATTTTTCTGCCCGTGCTTAGCGAATTGTCATATATTGTATTTTTTATGCATGTTAAAACGTCCCGGACATGCTGTCCAAGAAAACTTTAAATTAAATTTAATTCATTATTTAATTTGTTTTACTTTTGATTCTTCGTAATGAATATTGCGGTGGCCGCGTTTCTGTACAAGCGAATTTTTGTGTGTGTTTTTAAAACGTATCTGAAACTTTAAAAAAGTGTTTTTGCTACCTTTATTATTTCTAGCCTTCGTGTTCATATATACCGTAAGACCCCGCTTAACGCGAGGTATACGTTCCATCAAAGTAGAGCGTAATATGAAACAGCGTTAAAAGAGGTTATCTTATCGTGTAAATAATGGGGTTAGGGGAAGATGGGTAGAAAATTGGTCAGGTATTTTACCATTATTGTTTTTTATAACAATAAAACAAAAATTTGTTTCTTAAAAATATAGAAACTTAATAAACGAATATACATATAAAAATAAATAAAATTCCAAGTTCGTATGTTTACATTTCAGATCATTCAGTCTCTTCTGTATTTCCAATTTTCTGCCTTTTTATCAAGAAAAAAGATATTTAATGTAATTTGTGTTTTCTTTTGCGCTCTGTAAGAAGTTGTTGGTACGTGAATAAGGCATCCATAACACCCCGTCTTGCCTTTGGACGCCTGTCAAAATTTGGATCATTTTCGATAAATTGGTCCGTAATTTCTGTTCTGTTCGAAGATCACGTTTATCAAGAGTTCATAAAACGAATATCGTTTTAAATTTCTTTAAACTTTAAAGGGAAAAAAATATTTTTTTCGCGCAAGTAAATTAATTAATGGATTAGTTGAGCAAAAAAGTACAAAAATACGAGTTTAAATTATCGCGAAAAGTCAAAGAAGAAACGTTTTGTCAGAGATCGTTTCTTCTTAACTATTGTTTCTCAATTTCCTGTATACATGGCGGAGCGGGAAATTCTCGCTATCAGGTTCCGTCTTCAAATCCTTGGCGAATTTTCCCTCCGCTCTGCGTGCAATTTCGGGAAATCCCACAATTCAAATAAAAGTGCGTTAAACCGAAACAGCGCTAAATGAAACAGCGTTAAGCGGCGTCTTACTGTACATTATTCCATGCGTTTCGGATATTTTTAAAATTTGTTTCGTTTTCATAAAGCGGTTGAAAGATGCACCTTATCAATTATTTATAAGCTAGTAATAATTAGTTAAGAATTAGTTTTAAGCCCTCCAAAACGTCGTCTTTAGAATTGCGGTGCCGAATGTGGCAAATTTATTGATTTTTGATTTCTGATATAAATTCACATGTCAGAATAGTTTCGCTTTGCTGATGTGTTTAACTCTGTGGGGAAAATTATTTGGTTCTTCGGAAAGTAATTTCGTTTTTTTCCAACAGAGGGCTTAATTGTATTTTTTCACAGCCAGCTTCACATTTAAGCCACATAGCCGTTATATATTTTGACAGCTGATATAGCAAGGCTAGTTTATGAAAACGTCCGATTGATTCAACGGAGTAGTTTTGGGTCGCTGGCTTTTCAAATATGGAAAGTGAAAAGCGGCATTTTTGGCATATTTTACATTTTTACTATTTAAAAAGGTCAAATGCTGTACAAGCAAGAAAACAATTATCCGACGTGTATAGAGGGGATGTAAGAACGCCAGTGCCTAAACTGGTTTGCAAAATTTCGATCCGGTAATTTTGATCTTGAATATGTACCACGTTCTGGAAGGCCAGTTGAAGCTGGCGACACAATAAAGGCATTAATGAATGCAAACCGGCGAATAACAAGTCAAAGTTATCGAATTGTAATCTCAAAGCTCGGCATGATTGGTTCCTCGTGTTCTTAAGTTCTCCATCTTCAAGATCAAAATTGCCGAATCGAAATTTTGCAAACCAGTTTTGGCACTGGCGTTCTGTCAATACAACTTCTCCATACACATCGGATCATTTTTTTCTTGTTTGAACAGCGTTTTTAACTCTTCGATACCAAAAAAGTAAGCCGAAAATGCGGCTTTTCACTTTCCATATTTGTAAGGGCAGCAACCAAAAACTACTGCATAGAATCAATCGAACTTTTTCACAAACTAGCCTTGCTATGTGAGTTGTCAAAATACATAATGACTATGCGGCATAAATGTGAAGTTGGATGTGAAAAAATACAATTAAACCCTCCGTTGGGAAGAAACGAAATTAGTTTCCCAACAACCCGACCACCTGACTTCTTAGAAACCGCCGTGTTTTAAATTTTAATAACAACTGAAACCACATTCCTAAACCGCAATTTTTTAATCTTTCTCGTGTAATAATATTCTTTTGATTCGAACTTCCTATTTGTTTTGCTGTTGCTTTTTCTTATCCTTTTCACAGAGATTCACGGCTTGTGCTTTCGACCCGTCGACCTTTTTTGTGTGTATATGTTTCGCTTGAGTGCTTGAACAAAACCCCTCTGTCTTGAGCCTAGGCCTTGTGAAGTTTTATGTTCAGTTGTGCCTCATTTTTCAAGATTTCTTGACAGGGCTGCTTTGGTTTGTGATCTTTCAAACGGAAACAGTTGAATCCTCGACTACACCGGTGGGATACACTTCTGTTGATATGTGACACTGAACTTGAGATTCATATTTTTCCCAAGATTGCTTTTAGTCTTGCCATCTCTTAGAATCCATGTCGAAAGCCTGACTTTTGTTCAGTGTTTTTCAGTGCTTCTGTGCAGGCAGCGTTAGGGATATGTAGGGCCGGGACGACGTTGAGGCACTTGCCTCAGGTGAACAAATAGAAGGGGCGCCCAATTAGCTATTCAATCAAAAATTCAGAATTTATTTTTAAAATTTATTATTTTTATTTTTAAATTTCGGAATACATCAGTGAATGTTAAAAGAATTTTGTGTTAACTTCGGCTTTAGAGATGAATATATCATCAAAATTGGAAGAGAAACGAAAACGAAAAGTTAATAAATCAAATTCTGAGGAATCAATTGATATAAATTGTAGCTTATTCAGAAAAATATATTTTTATAGAAATTAAACGAATGTTCGATAAATTAAACGAATGCTCGACGTTTTCATTTCACAATCGGAATGGCGATACGAAAAGTTAAACGAAATTTCTTCCCATTTTCAGTTTAACTGGTGAACCATTCATGTCGTTAGATTTAAGTTCATTTAAAGGCAGCAGCTTATAGCTTATTTAAATATCCGAATGATACGAACGCTGAAGAAATTCAGTCAGAAATATTCAGTTTAAAAAATTATGCCATTTCAATCATTCTGGACACAAAAGTAGCTACAAGCTTAGAATTTTTAAAAATAATTCACGGTTATAATTTAGTTCAGTTCTATCCGAATTTGAAAGCAGCGTTAAGAATTTTTCTAACGTCGTCAGTTAGTCTGGTTCAAAATTTTATGATAGTTTATAATAGAACAATTAATTAGGTGTAGGTATTATTTAATTATAATTATGAATGTCTATTAAATTCCATTATAAAAATTAGTTAACATTTTTCCTTTATGGTACAAAATTAACATTTAAAAATTAAATACCTTACGCTTTTTGTTGCGTAAGCTGTTTAATAAAGAGAATTAAATCATATTACAGCTGGTCTGAGCAAAAATAGAAATTACAGGGAAATAAAGCATGAAAAAGTTTTCAGTTTTGAATTAATAATATGGTAATGTTTCTTTATTGCAAATGTTGAAATATAATACATGTTTCAATTTGTTTGATTGATATTTTTTTCTTTTAGGTAAGTCGATTATATGCGGCATTACGCTTGGAAGTAAGTTTATTTTTTTAGTAGCATTCTGTTTTTTTAAATGTAATACAGCTTGTTTGTGAAGGACATGTAAAGATGTGTAAGAATTTGCTTGTCTTCCAATTTAGTTGGACCAATGGCCGAGCGACTTAACCCTCTGACCGTCCAGGGGTTTCGTTAAGAAAGTACAAATTTTCCAAAACTACTACCAGAAAAATTTATTTTCTTGATTTAATGTAAAAAATTTCCTGGCATTTTATAACTGGATTTATGCACTTTTAATATATTGCCTTAATTGCTTTGACATATTTTAATGTGCACGTATATATACGTTCGTACAGATATCACAAAAAATACTCTAGGCCGTACGTATACGGCCTTGCCGGTTAGAGGGTTAAGGCGCGAAATATTTAGTTTGTCCCTGCTTCGAATCTTAAATGGACAGCTGCATCATGTTTTCGTATTTTTCCTCATCTACGAATTAAGTAATGGCCAGGTTTCGTAGAATGTCCTATTTACCGAGGCATTCTTCTATATAAATAGACATAATTTGTTTTTCCTTAATATAGTTTTCTCCAATCTTATTTCATACTGAATTGTTAAACCAGAATGACTATTATTCTCGAAACAGCATTTTGCGTCGAATCCCTATAAACGCCTGTATCACTTTTCAAATGATTGCCACCAAATGTTAATCTCCCTGTATTTATATTTAAAGAAAGTAAACAATGAAGAATCTATACATATGTATGTATGTCTCTCGCATTGAGAAAAAACGGTACCTATAGCCGTTAATTTGTTATCTATTTCATATTTGTGAAACTTTAAAGATTTTTTTATTACGAAATCGACTATTTTAAAAGAACCCTCAACTATAAAATATTTTTATCTCCAGTGCGCGAGAGCCTATCGGAAATTCTAAAGATATGCCGTTTTTAAATATTTTTAGCCCAAAATGCTCTCGAAACGTGTATATATGCGTAAAGGAAAAAAAAAAAAACACCCCTCTGGGCGTAATGTAAAATCTGAAAGATTTCAGATTTTCAGATTTGTTTTATAATTCATTTTTAGGATTCCTCGTTAAAATGCAGTTATTGTAAATTGACCGTCACTGAATACGCTGAATTTACGCTTTAATTTCTAATTTCTAGTGCAGTTCATTTTTCAGTGTTCTGGCGATCGTGTAGCGCGAACAGTGCAGTTCGATAAGTTTTTATATTTAAAGTCTGATTTATTTTCTGATCTTGTAATTCTGCAAGTGTGGCAGTGGTTTCGAAAAAAATCGTCCACGGTTTGTTTGTTTCACCACCTTAAAAAAAACCGCGTTGTTATTTGTTCTATGCAAGTGTAGTGGAATTCTCAAAGCTGCCGAAAGCTAGGTGGCATATTCGCTTGGGAAAATGTAACAACCTTTCTTTGCAGATATATTCAGGTATGCAACCAAAAAACTATAAATTAACTGAATACAAGGGAAATGCGGTATTTGTCCTTTACTGGTACAACGTATACGACAACAACGCAAATTTCGTTTCTAAGCACTGAATGTAATTTTATGAAAATCATTGAAGAAAGATGTTCACCCGTTTCCGTCATTTGATTATTTTAGTAAACATTTTTCTGGGTCAAATTATTTCTGATACATGGACACAGGGCCTGGACGAGGGGGAGGCACATGCCTCAGGTGAACAAATGAAGGGGCGCCGAATTAGCTATTCAATCAAAAATTCAGAAATTTATTTTTAAAACTTATTTTTAACTTAAAATCTCGGAATACATCAGTGAATATTAAAAGAATTTTGTGTTAACTTCCGCTTAAAGAGAAATATAGCATCAGAATTTGAAGGCAAACGAAAACGAAAAGTTAACAAATCAAATTGCGAGGAATCAATTGATTTAAATTGTAGTTTATTCAGAAAAATATATTTTTAAAGAAATTAAACGAATGCTCGACGTTTTCATTTCACAATCGGAATGGCGATACGAAAAGTTAAACGAAATTTCTTCCCATTTTCAGTTTAACTGGTGAACCATTCATGTCGTTAGATTTAAGTTCATTTAAAGGCAGCAGCTTATAACTTAGCACTTAAATATCGGAATGATACGAACGCTGAACAAATTCAGTCAGAAATATCCAGTTTTAAAAACCGTGCCATTTCAATCGTTCTGGACACAAAAGCAGCTTAGAATTTTTAAAAATAATTCACGGTTATAATTTAATTCAGTCGTATCCGAATTTGGAAACAGCGTTAAGAATTTTTCTAACGTCGCCTGTTACTGTAGCTAGTGGCGAAAGAAGCTTTAGCAATATTAAAATAATAAAGAACCATATGAGACCTTCACTAGGCCAAGAGAAAACGTTCAAACGTGGCCATTCTCTCTGCAGAACATGAGTTAAGTAATCAAATAGATTTCGAAAAGAATTATTGGTCATTTTGCTTTTGTAAAAGCAAGAATGCCATAAATTTTTGAGCAGATGTTTTATTTGTAGTACTTCATATTAATTTCCATTGTTCAAAAAGCATATTTTTAATGTTTTCCATTTCAAAATCGTTAATCATTATGAATGTTTCACTTTGTAAAATGCACGAAGTTATAGACAAATATTACCGTAAGAGTTATTGCATTGTCATTTGAAACAGTTACTTTTAATGAGCATAAAATATATATAAATATAATTAATTTGTTATATATGTATGATTATATGTATATATTGTTTCAAAAGAATATAGTAAAGTTAAATTTAAATAATTCTCTTGCACCATTGCTGCAAGAAATAAAATTTGAATTTAACAAAATTTCTATTTGTAAAAAGCAATTAAAGTAAAAAATTAATTATAGAAATAAGTTTAAAAGAAATTATAAATAATTTATATTGCTGCGAACTAATCTACAATATCATTTAAATTCTGAGAACATAAGTAAATCAAGTGCAAGTAGCGAATATAAAATTGTAATTAATTTCTTTTAAACCCCAAAAATAAAAAATATGCATAAGTGAATAATTGTTGAGCTGGCAGAAGACAGACTTATCGAGGGGAAGTTGCCCTCGAACCTAACTCTTCAGTTATTCGATTCGTGTTTCGTCATTTATGTAGGCAAGTGTAAATTTCAAAACCAAAAGTAAAATCAAATGATGTGACCTACCAAAAGCAATTCAAACGAGTGGAACTTTTAGAAAAGTACAATACAAAACAATACCCTTTATAATACCAATTTTTTAAAAAACCGATTTAATTTGGAAACTCTTGCCCACAAAAACTTCCCCGACACGAATATGCATATAAACAAAAAACATACAGAAACTATTAACGTACTAAAAATAAACTAGAAACTAAATTAAATAATACTAAAATAATATAATAAAGGCAAGTAAAAGGTAAGTTTTAAATTGAATTAAATGAATTAATTTACCATTATTTCTATTGGAGTGTGGAATATTTTTTGCGCTTGCTTGTATAATGTTATGTTTTCAAACATCATTCAGTATTATTTATTTATTCTTCCTCCCCCACACACAAATAGGTAAATAAATAATCATGCATTGTATACAGGGGCGCACATATACCGCTGAAATATGTAAAAAATTATGTAGGCAGCGCTCTGCGTGGACAATAAATTCTCTAACAGTAGTTTCATATTAAGGAAATTAGTTGCTGTCTGATATGAAAAAATTTGTAATTCTACTGTTGCTAGAGACTATAAATGTCAATTAGGAAAACTTTGAGCAACTATCCACAAACGCGTGACGCGTACAACCCCATTAATAGAACTCCGCCGTGTTTTTTTCCCGAGAAGCAGACGTTCCCATTGGTCAGTGGAGCGGAGCGTCACACGAGGGCGGTTTCAAAAGTGAGTTGCTGTGTCGGAATTTACGACGCTTGGAAACACATGAAGTTGAATGTCCTGTGAGAATAACTCCGAAGAAGATTCCAATTCGAGCAGATTGTGCATTTCAAAGGGCGTTGGCTCAGAATCTCTAACATTCAAATTCCAAGGTCGCCATGTTTCATTTCTTTATTTCCGAAGTTCTCAATATTAAGATTGCCTGCCGTTAAAGGAATTCATGAAATGGAATGAATTCTTGAAATAGAATGTCGGGTGATTTGCTTCTACGGCGCACTTCTTCTGCGATTTAATCTCCATTTGGGATAAACGTTTTAGTACTTTTATTATATATTCATAGATGCCAACGTTTTTAACTGCTTAAGAATTAGAATTTCATGTTGATTACTCCTCGAGGTTGTGTCATTTTCACATAGCATTTAAAATTCTGTTTTCGTAGAATAAAATTCATAGATACGGTCATCCCTTAGAAAATAATGGACGAAAAGAATGAAAACCTACAAGTTGCCTAATGTCACTGTATGATCTGTACCTTTAATTTATCTGTCGTTTGTTCTTGCCGATAGCCATTTATCGAAAGGTTTTACCCAAAGCATAAGTTTTTTAATTTATCTTTCAAACTGAATATGTTATTAATAAACTTAGCGACGATTTAAATCCAGTTTTCCAGGCACTGCGTGAAACAGAAGACGCAGCCTTCTAATTATTAATTTATTTGAAGCCTTCACCCTCTTATTATTTTTAATTTTGGGATGCGCGAGGCAAGATAAATTAATTAGATCTGAAATTAAGATAAAATTTATCTTCAGATCTAATCAATCTATTACAAATTAGCAGACGAAACAATCTAGAAGCAATAAATGCATTTCTTAATAATTAAAACCTCCCTGTTTTTTCCGTAATATTTTTAATTAGCATAAATTAATCTGATGTGGACACCACGTGACTTCCTTGTACGGCCTGTTAAATTATGCAAATTTTTTCCAGCATTTCATTTAAACTTCCCTGAAATTCATTAGAGATATAATTCTCATTTAACCAATACAGTTATCTTCACAGCATGGGAAAAATACATAAAAACTTAAAGCATCTTCATAAAAAATTGTAAACTACAGGAAAGCTTACAACACCAAGTACAGTTAAAAAAAAATTTTATAATTGAAATTAGAGTTTAAATTAATTAAAATTAGACAAAGACGTATTTTTTTCGCTGCCCAAAACTTTCGGCCTCGCTCGGCAAAAAGGCACTGAATTTGGTGCAGAAACTGACTTAATTCGCTATGCTACGAAGTTTCGAATGTAAACAACTGGCCGCGTCGTTAGGCTTAGTGGAACTAAACCAACTTTTAAATTGTTTATAATTCGACAGCTATTGCATGCAGCTTAATTGAAAGCACTAAAACTTTAACCGGAACATAAAAACAACATAATTCAATCATTCTTAAAGCAAAAAATGCACAATTTACAAACATATAAGAATAAAGAAACAGCTCGATGGGCCGAGTAACAGAGTGGACATACATTTATGTACCTTTAATGTTGACGACTGCAATCAAAATGTTAGGTGTACATCTCCATATTATAGCAGTACCATATACAAAAGTTTTATGTTCTGAGGCTTCTGGTTTCTGAGGTATTGCAGATGTATACATATGCACGTGCAGACGTCACGAAAAAAATTATTTTGAATCAGTTTTTAAATCTATTTCACAATCCATTTTG
>KK114864.1:413184-426442 GCA_000611955.2 Stegodyphus mimosarum | reverse complement strand
TCTCTTACGATAAGAAAATTTAAGTCACTGGTATTGAATATTTATTGAATCTGTAGATAGTTGCTGCGTCTTCGAATTTTCCCCAAGGCTTTTACGTTATAGTTTCACTTGTTTGAGGGCATTAGTTAATGCGTTCGTATACATCGTGCGTAGCAACTGGAGTTTCATTCTATTTGCTAGGAATTAATCTGTTGAAGTTATTGTGACTTACTTTGTTAATGAGATTATTGATGTACCTCAGGTTATGAGAAAATGCTTTAATGTACACTTTTCTATCAATTCATCCGTAAATAATTAATAACTGGTGGGCTAAGCAAAAGTCACCGTCAGAATATGAGCTTATATAATAATATGTTTAATGTTTGGCAATGTTATTTTTATTTCGCGTTTCCTAAAACTTAAAATTTTTGATTACCAGACTCTACTTTTTGAAAGCAAGCACTGGCAGCACTTTAATCTCCAACGCGCGAGAATGTTGCCACTCGGAAAAATGAGTGCGAAAATAAATGTTTCCAGAGTTATTAATTAATATCTCGGCTGATTTAAGTCGTATGAAGATAGATGGGAACCGTCGAAATGGCTTCTCCCGAATTTTTGGAATTGGGAATGATATATTTAACGTATAGCAATGCTATTTTTATCTCGTATTTTTGTAAAAATTAGAAATGTTTTATTAATAAACTACGATTTGAAAGCGAGCAATGGCAACGCTTCACGAAATAAAGCAGATTTTTATCTCTAGCGTGCTAGACTGTTGTCACTTGCAAAAATGAGATAAAAATGAGCGTTTTCAGAGTTTTTAATGAATATCTCCGTTTCATGTAATAAAACGACTTTTTCTCAACATCAAGAAAAGAATTAACGTCGTAGCAGTAACATATCCTAACCTGAAACAAAAAAAGTTGCCAACGACACCTTATTTATTTGAAATGCTAACATTAATGAAAAATTTTCCGATATACACTGACGCTATATGCAATCCCGTGCTTTCTTCAACGTCAAAATACGACCTTATATAATAATACTATCTTTAACGTTTGGCAATAATATTTTTAGTCCAAAGCGGCTCTGTCCGGAAGGCCTATTAATTTCGTTTTGGCATTTTGCGTCGATTCACTTTTCAAATAGTTGCCACCAAATATTAGAGCCCTGTATTATACTTAAAGAAATTTAATAATGAAGAATATGCATAAATGTATGTTTGTTTCTCGCATTTTGATAAAACAACAGTACCTAGAGCCATCGAATTTTCAGTAATATATGGGCATGTGGAAGACAGAATTTGGGATTTTTTTTATTATCTACTTCATGTTTTGTAAAACGTTAACGAATTTTTGATTAACAAACTCAACGATTTCAACGCGAGCAATGACAAAACTGTACGGTGGAAAAAAATAATCTCCAGCGCACGATACTGTTGCCATTCGGAAAAATGAATGAAAATTAGCGTTTTCAGAGTTGTTAATTAATATCTCGGTTGATTAAAGTCGTACGAAGATGAGAATGGTGGGAATGGCTTTTCACGAATTTTTGGAGTCCTTGGGTACCTCTCTCGAAATTGAGCTCTGATATCATTTTAAGCAATCTTAAATGTGTAGGGTGTTAAAATATCCGTATAATGCCTGTGCAGCCAAAATAATAACCGTAAAGATAAGGAGGTTCGCGTAAATCCACGGTTGCCTGATAGAGAAATAAAGATTACAGCCGAAAACATCGCGGCAAACACATCGCACGGGACAACGCAAGGCGAAAATGTCGCGGTACAGATCATCGTAGGGGAGAGAAAACATCACAATTCTAATCTGTCGTGGTACAAAATACCGTCGTCTAAAATAAAACGGTTAAAAAACTTCGAAGTTTTAAAAACATCGTCATCGAAAACATCGTGGCAGAAAAAAGCACCTGCAAATCATCGCATGACGATAACATCGCAGACATGCGTTTACTTCATACAGTTAGGTAACTTCCTTTTTATAATCTTTTTAAGCTATTTTTATAAAAATTAGCAGTAAAACTGCAAAACAAAATTATTTATTAACGACTTTTATTAGTTTAAGTAAGTTTAGGATAGTATTATGTGCTATAAGTTGCGTTTTAATTATTATTAGTTATTAATTTGCTACTCATTTTCAGTTTTTGAATGCTTAAGTCTGTTTCTTACTTGTTCCGCAAACATTTATCAGTTAATTCAAAAATGGGAAATGTAAAAGTAAACATATTCCTCCTTCCTTCTTGCGCTCACAAATCATTAGCGAATATACATTTACAACTTTCAAAGCCTGAAAAACGCATGTCTGTGATGTTATCGTCATGCGATGATATCTAGGTCTTTTTACCACGATATTCTTTCCTGAACTTTTTTACTATTGAACTGATATTTTTTACTATTTTAAACTGCGAATTTTTTGAGCCACTTTATTTTCGACGACGATATTATCTGCAACGACTGATAGAACTGTGATGTTTTCTCTTCCCCCCCCCCGACGCTGTTTTGCACGACGACGTTTTTTCGTATTGCGTTATTTTCTCCGCGACGATTGCGCCGGCGGAAACCCAAATAAAAGGTGGAACTTTTCACTACTTCAATTTTAGATATCGTTACTTAGAATGTAATCTTGCTTCAGGAAAGAATGTTTTAATCGAATGGTAGTATCTGTAATGTAAGGTTCAGTGAAGATGGAACTAATAAAGAGCTTAAGAACATGAGAAACCAATGTGTCGAGGCTGGAGATTAAACCTAGGCCTTTCAAATGGCCATAAGCGGTCGAATTCAATAAATGTAAACTCTCGGCGATTTTACGAGTCGTTATTCGCCATTTTGCTTCAATTAATGACATTGTGTCTGCATTAGCTGCAAGTGGCCTTCCAGAACTTGGTGCAACTTTAAGATCGAAATTGCCAGATCGAAAGTTTGCAAACCGGTTTGGGTACTGGCGTTCTGTCAATACATCTTCTCCATATACATCGGATAATTTTTTTTCCGTCTTGAACAACATTTTTACCTTTTCGACAGCAAAGAAGAAAAATATTCCTAGAATGCCGCTTTTCACTTTCCATATTTGAAAGGAAGTTTCTTACTTGGAAATACAGGAGCTGGTGTCTTCTCCGACTTGTTTGTATTCTATTCGTCTCTTGGTCCGTGTACCACTCCATTTGATGGAAGGTGGAGGCCTTTAGGTTAGATTCTCAACAACTGCTTACTAGATGTGAGATTTTGATAATGCTGTCTGTTATTTTGTCAGATTATCTGTCTACAATACGCAATGTTTCTGAAAGCTGCCAATTTGCAAAATATTAAAGACTGTGTACCTAATTTAAGTACATTACAAACCTTACAGAAATAATTTTTACCTAATTCAGTATTTGGTAATGAAATGGTTGCCTTTTTAGTTAAAAAAAGAAACCAAAATCCTACAGATTCCATGGAATCCTATTCCTTATTCTACTGTATGCGAGTAATAAAAGAACGCTTGAATAATGAATGACATTCGATCCAGGCAAGCACAGCAAATTAAGGTAAAGCGTTGGAGGGATTCTCTGTTAAAACTACCTACTGCCCCAAGACGAATCATTGTGTGCAGCCTTTCGGTTAGAGACTGGACATGATTGCTTTGCGGTTCATTTATTTAGATTTGGCACGTTTACGTCTCCTAACTGTATATTATGTGGGAGAAACGCTGTTACGGATCCTTCTCATGTTAACGAATACCCGAAAGTGACCACATCTGTATGGCATACTGGCAGGTAAGAGTGAAGCTTCAAGTTCTTCAAACTGACTTTTCCCTTCTGATCAAATTATTTTCCAAATTTTATATTTTGTTTTTTACTTCCTTGTACGAATTGAAAAGGAAGTATTGTAATCGCAAAAATTTCGGATTTCCTATTTCAACGAAAATTATCCATTTTGACCTCTCTTGAATGCAATTTAACGGTGTTTTTGCGTAATATGTAAACGTAAGAACGGAATAAAGGAATCTTTTCCCCAATAAAATTATAAAACTGATTTAAAATGGATTCTGAAGAGATTTTTTCGTGGCGTCTGTGCGTACGTGCGTACGTATGTATGTATCTCGCATAACTCAAAAAGGATTATCCTCTGAACCCTGAAATTTTGTATATAGGACTGCTATAACATGTAGATGTGCACCTCGCAATTTACTTGCAACCGCCCGCACCGAAAGTATATAAATATATGTATATATAGCCACTCTGTTACTCGGCTCAGTGAGCTCAGTTTCTTTATTCTGATATTTTTGTAAATTGTGCATTTTTTGCTTTAAAAATCATTGAATTATGTTGTTCTTATTTTTCGGTTACAATTTTATGCGTTTAGTTAACTTGCATGGAATAATTGTGGAATTAACAGTTTAAAAGTTTTAAGTGCGGCAAAGCCTAATTTTTGGTTATGATAGCGGCCATATTTGTTTACATTTGATATTTAGCAGAATAGTAGATTTGTTGCCAATCTCTAGAAACTAAGCTTCGCAACAGCAAATTAACGTCGTCTTTTATTATTGCGAATTAAATTATGCTTGATTCATTCTGGAATTATCATTTAAGTTATCAGCTTGCTTGTGCGTATAAACTGTAATTTTAACTGTAAAAATTGCTTTTTAATTGTTTTAACTTTACTTGGTGTTTTATGATTTTCTATATCTTTCTATTTTTAATGAAAATATTTCGAATTTTTATGTATTTTTGCCTTAACGCGAAATGAGAGCTGAATGAATTAGTAGCGCATGCGCATTAGGTAAGCGACGTTGAATCGTCTGTGAAAAGTGTTTCTTTTTTATTTGTTTAATTTCTCTTATACATCGTTTTAGATTTATTACGGTATTTGAATAGAAATTGTGGTAATTCTTCAAATGTTTGCGCACTCTGAGTTATAAAATGAATGAGATTAACGCTGTTAAGTGAACCTAGCGCCGATAGTGAACTTTAAAGAATGCATTTATTCTGTTGTGGTTTATGCGCTATCGACGAAGTAGATTTAATTCAAAATTCGTTAACTGTTAATTCAATATGTTTAAATGAAATGCAGGAAAATTGCGTATAATTTAATATTCCGTACAAGGAAGTCATGTGGTGTACACATCAGATTTTTTTTAATGTGTTTGTGTTGAGTGTATTTGTCGTACTGGAGTCAATGAGTTGTATGTTCAAGCGCTACTACGAAAAATAAAAAATATAAAAAAATTCTAAAGGGTACAAAGCAAAAACTACTGCGTAGGATCAATCAAACGTTTTCACAAACAAACCTTGCTATATCAGCTGTCAAAATATATAATGATTATTCCGATTAAATGAAGTTGGCTGTGAAAAAAGAACAACCCAATAATTCATTTCTGAATTTTTATGGGGTTTTCGAAACAAATCCCTCTCCGCTAGCTTCTTCTAAAACACTGTTCCTTAATTTTGCTGTATTACTTATCCTCTCTGACTTTAGTTCGATAATGTTTCAGTGGAAGTCTGGAAAACTTTAAGGAGCAATATTTGACCGTCATTTGCGTTCCGCTTTTTAATGAAGGCATTATGTCCATTTGCTTTTCCCTCTTCTAAAACTGATTAAAAATGCCTTACGCTATCTGCGATAAATTTATAAAAATGCCTCATTAAAGGACCGATAAAAAGAATGTGAGGGGAAAAGAGAAGAGTTTTTCCCAGTCCATGATATTCACTGGCGTTTAATGACGCTGCGGTAAATACGCTGCGGAATTGCTGCTTTTTTAAACAGAGGGATGAATCCATATTACTTGTTTAAAAGAGATGCGATAGGAAGTGATTTATGTCATACTTAGATTTTTCTTATTCTAATTTTAAGCTATTATTAGCCCAAAGGGGCGTTAGACCCAAAGGGCTATTAGAGTCAAACCGGCATTGTGCGTCGTTTCATTTTCTGCGATGATTCCCTTTCCAGACTGTAGCCACCGAATATTACAGTTTTTTATTTTATTTAAAGAAACTAAATAATGAAGAATCTGCATGAATGTTTCTCGCATTATGAAAAAACAACGGTATCTAAAGCCATCCAATTTTGAATAACGTAATCCTCCAACCGACATGGGCATCCGGAACACCGAATTTTGAATTTGAAATTTGTTTTATTATCTAGTTCAAATTTTGTAAAACTCTAACGAATTTTTGATGAACAAACTCAAACGATTTAAAAGGGAGCGACGGCAACACTCTACGGGGAGAAAAAAAAATTTTATCTGCAGCGCGCGGAATTGTGTATCGGAAATTCTAAAGATAGACTCATTTTAAAATTATTTTGCGATATTGCTGTTGAACTGAATTTTGTGGTTTAAGTGCGAAGAACATGATATTTAATAAATAAAGGTAACATACAAAACGTTAAAAAAAAACGCCCCTCTGAACGTGATTTAAAATCTGAAACCTTCCAGATTTTTCTTTTTCTTTTTGTTTGGGTGGGGGAGCTTAAAACTGAACAAATATGATGTGAACACCACATGACTTCCTTGCACGACCTATTAAATTATAGACATCCTGCATTTCATTTATTTTCTCGAATTTCATTAGTGATATATATCAAGTTCAATTCATTCAGTTCTCGCTCCGTGGAAGACGAGATTATATAAAAATTCAAAACGTCTTCACAAAAAATTGTAAAATACAGAAAAACTTAAAACTTCAAAACAGTTAACAAAACAATTTTTACAATTAAGGTTACAGTTCCTACGCAAAAACAAGCAATTCGACCAGCGGGCAAGAAGGCGCATTTTTCGGTGGACAAAACAAAGTTTCGTTTTGATCCCACTGGGCAAAACGAACTGAAAGTGCAGCAGAAACACTTAATTCACTATTCTGCTAAGTTTCAATTGTAAACAAATATGGCTGCTATGGTAAAAGAAAAATAAGGCTTAACGCCACTTAAACAACTTTTAAATTGTTGATAATTCTAAACTATTGCATGAAGATTAACTAAAGATAAGAGCAACACAATTCAATCATTTTTAAAGCAAAAAAAGTGCGCAAAATTGATTGTTCTTTGTAAATGGTTGTACGGAATATTAACGAATTTTTGATTAACAAACTCACCGATTTGAAAACGGGCAATGACAACACTGTAAAAAAAAAAAACATTTTTATCTCGAGTGCGCGAGATTATGTGTCGGAAATTCTAAAGGTAGGCCGTTTTGCTGTTTTTAAACATTTTGTGATATTGCTGTTGCATTAAATTTTATTTGGTTTAAGTGCAAAGAACATAGTATTTAATAAAGGCAAACACACAACATTAAAAGTGCCCTTTTGGGCGTAATAGAAAATCTGAAAGTCGAATTTTGCTTTTTTTCCGCCATTTTCTTTCTGCTGCTCTAATTTTAAGCTATTATGATTTATTTACAGATATTATCAGGAGATATAAGGCTAAGTAAAGTTTCAACGATTCTCATGTTAATAGTGGAAATTTTGTTTGATTATATAACTAGTGTAAGTTGTTGTAATTTGGTTAAAGTCGTAAAATATAATTGGAGTTCTTTCATACAACGTTTATAATTTGTTTTACATGTGATGTTTATTTTTATTTAGTAGTATAGTTAGTTCTAGGAAAAAAACGTTATACCATAAAAATAAATGAAAGTGACATTTTTTAATTTGAGTAAAATTATGTGGTAGTGATAAAAATGTTACGAATTTTGGGCATGTGTAAATAATTTTGGGAAATTATATATGAAGTCTTAGTATTTTTTGTATAAGGTAACATAAAATTCTTGAAAGAGATGAAGCTCAGCCGGAAAAATAAGATTACAGGAGTGAGTAGTGTTTAACATTGAAATAAATGGCAAGCTGGCGACCATTTTGGCAACTAACTTTTGCCGCCAAATTTCGCGAGAAATTTTCAAAAGTCGCCAAATTTGCCGACCATATGGCGATATTTTTGTTCCATCCTTGTATAACTGTAATTGATATACAGGGTGTTTATAAAGTCCCGGACCCATTTTGATGTTTAATAACTCATAAAATAATAAAGATAGATTAAAATTAATAACATAAATGGTTAGATAGGCTCAAAACATTTCGTGAGCCTTGTCAAGGAACTTCCACGTGTGCCCCCTTCGTCGCACGGAGAATATCCAGTCGATATTCAATTTCACGCCAGGTACCGGCAAGCATGTCGGCATCCACAGAGGCTATTGCGATTGTAATTCTGCCTTTTAGGTAATCAAAGTTCGACACTCTCCTCGTGTAAACGTTGTCCTTTACAAATCCCCAAAGGAAAAAAATCCAGCGGCGTTATATCTGGTGATCTGAGTGGCCAAGGAATTGGAGCTCCTCGCCCAATCCATCTTCCTGTAAAATGGTCATTCAAAGAACTACGAACGATGGTACCCCAATGAGGTGGTGCACCATCTTGTTGCAAAAAGACATGTGGCTGAGCTCTTCTAGTTGTGGAAATACGAAGTTTTCTAACATGTCTAAGTGTACGACTGATGAGACCATCTTTTCTGTAAAAAAGAAAGGCCCAATGACTCGGTCGTGCATTAGTCCACACCACACATTAACCTTTGGGGAATCCCTTTGTGCCTCACGGTATTCATGGGGCTTTAACATAACATTGCAATAGTTGCCAAAAGCAAAAGTGAGAAAAATGCAATTAATAAGCAGACTGTATTTAGAAAAGTACAGATATTTAGACTGGAAAATGAAATTATCTGAAATTAAGCACACGCATAGACGATATTTACAAAAGTAAAGATATTCAAACCTGAAAAGGAAAATATATAAGTTACTCCATCCAAAAATGCCGTAAGTTTGTTTATTTCTCCATTATTTTATGAGTTATTAAACATCAAAATGGGTCCGGGACTTTATAAACACCCTGTATTATGATTCAATAACTGTATTTGATGCCTATGTGTAATTGCAACCGTATCCGGCCTACATATACCTTCCAATAATTTCGAGAAGTGGAAGATACTAGAGATTTTCGGGCAACCGGAATAAATGTATGTAAGAGCGAGGAGAGCATCAATTTCTCAGTTCAGATTCGATTGCGAAGTACTGAAGGATCTCCGTAGGAACTTTGCATTGCGCTGTGTTTTACGTTATTAGGAGTCTAAAGTGTAATTGCTGATTGTACTCTGTGAAACTGAGAATAGCTGTTCGAGTATTTTACGAAGAGCTCCAAACCTGTTTCTTGTGGTAAAATAAATTTTATGATTCTGTGTGCATTCAATTCATTGCGAACCCCTACGCATGCAACAATATTTTATTTGGGTCTTGAACAGAAAGCTTTCTTAACACAATCAATAGTCAGGATCACAATCAATAGTCACAATCAATAGCAGTCTGGATCAGCAAATATGTATTTTCTAAAAGACCAGTTTTCTTCTAATATTTTCATTTTATAGTTGTCCTAAAAGACGATCCTTAAAATTTCGTAAAACTTTACACTTTCTTCTAACGGAATTAAATAGAAAGATGCTTTTGTTTCAAACTTTGATTAAAGAAATTTAATAAGGCATCATTTCTTTGCAGTATTTGAGCGTCTAATTGCTATATTTTTAATTTTCCGTTTGTTTTCTTACGACTAGAAAATCAAGCCGAACGCCATTACATGCCAGTTGGTGTAAGAAAATTAATACGCTTTTGAGACCTCTCGTTTAATAAAAGTATTGTGTTCACGCTTTTTTTTTAACTTGAATATCCTTCATTGTGCATAGTAGTGAATAAAAAAATATTGGATTTAATACTTTTCGCTTCAGCTTTGATATTTTCAAGAGCATTCCTGGAACTTTTTTTTTTTGCATCTAGACAGTGTCACGAAGTTAAGGATGATGTCATTCTTTCCTCTAATTAATTGAGCAAAAAGTTTTATGCTGAAGATGTTGCTATCCTCACTTCCTCCCCCCTTTCACATTCATTTTTTACTCTTTGTGCGCCTTCTTATCCTCCCATTCGCTCAACTTTCTTTGCTGAAGTTAGGCAATGCGTGCAAAATATCTCCTATAACTGTCTCGTCTAAAGCTTAAGATAATATAATTACGGTAAAGCACTTGAAGATTATATAGTAGGCAGTGTTTTGTTTTATGCTGTTAATATTTGAAAGATTAAAACATTTTGACCAAAACGAATATTACCAGAATAATACAGCTTTGCGATTGGATGCAAAATCTCTTCTATAACTGTCTCGTGTAAAGTTGTCAGGTTTTAGTTTAAACTAACAAAGTTTTATTTTAATTTGACTTTCCTACCTGTTCTTATTTCAACTTCCCGTTAGAATAAGCGCGCGTTTCAGCTTTATGCTAATTTAAAGTGGAGCCAAGTTTTTATTTAAGCGATAGGTAGGAACCTCTCAGTGTGAGACAGTTTTTAGTCTCAGACCACTGCTGCTCTCTGTTCGACGTTCGCCTGACCAGTTAGTATTTAAATTCTAAGCCTTAGCGCTGTTACTCTATTACTTATTGAAGTAAATCTAAGTGCGTTAGTATTAGTTAAACCTTGCTACGCACCATTAAGCATACAGGCCAACCTCGCGTTCATAGATCTGTGAGCAACGACGATATAATTTCTATTTAACTTTAGTTCAAATTATTTGATTGTTCAGTTTAGACCCAAGTGCGGTCATTATTTTCTGTATCCCTCCCGAGTTGGGAAGTGGCTGTATATAATTGTGGTTTAATAAAAGAGGATTTTAAATCCTTCTGAAGTGCAGTTCTTCTACCACCTAACCACAGTTTTCTACCACAGAACATAGCTGCATTCAGCTCCCTGTTCAAGATCAGGACTTAAAGTATTTCACGAAAATGTTCGCCAAGAGTATGCACCGTACACACAGTCCTGACAAAGTTTAAGATAATATAATTACGGTAAAGCACTTCAAGGTTACATAGTACGTTATTTCATAAAGTGAACCCTTTAGGGGTTTGTGTGTTTGTAAGGGTTACCATCGATGACTTCGTTGTAACAGTATTGTGAGGTTTATATATTTATTTATAACTAATAGTTAATTTTTTAAGTTTTACTACTTTCCTATTACTCTTTTCATCCACACTTTTAATGTCAGAATGTAAATGAGATAACGAGAGTTTATTCAGATTGAGGTAGAAAAAAAGTGGTATTTAAGTAAGAGTTTCGGGAGTTAGTTTTAGAAGCTGTCTGCCTATATTATCAGCGGTTTGATTCTATGACGTTGAATGTTTCTAGCCATTCGGCTTTGTCTCGCCGTTTTCTGCAAACCAGACCCTTTTCTGCGCGTTGAATTATCCTGTGAGCCATTAAGCTATTCTACCACATTTTCAATGTGTTCAACGTTACGTATTTCTGTTAACATTTCCCGTGTAAATAGCTAATCGATTTGTTTTAAAATTGTTAAGCTTTCATTTTAACAAAGTTCTTCCCTTTTAAAAAACACCGTATCGAACTTTTATAAATGCATTTTGCTATTTGGATATAGATTTAAAATTTATTTTACATTTCTATCCATCAAACACACAATGTTTGAAAACCTTATGTGCCAATTGAATTTACTACGAAGCTGTTCTTAAAACATTTAATGATAGTGAAAACTTATTTCTCAAATAGGAAAAGCACTACGCAGTTTTAAAATTTCGTATGCCTTCGAAGATGAATGATTTGAAAGTACAGCGTCTAATATCTGAGCTGGTTAACCGTGGTTACTAATTTCCCCAAATCGGGAACTGGGATTCATTGATTATCTGCTTACGAATAATGCTTTTGTGGAGGACCTTCTAAGGGAAACTGATTTGTGTTAATATTACACGCAGGAAAATCCACGAAAAACCAACCGTGCAGTAAGCCCATTCACCTCGAACCGAACCACAATCACTATTTATTCATCGATGTTCACCACTTTGCTACTGGTAGGACTACGTTTTTTAAAGTAAATTAGCCTATTTTCATTAGCAAATATTTCATTTTCATATATAGTACTGGTGTATAATTTTGGTTGGTGGATGCTTAAAATTTATAACGAATGTTTTTAATATTTGATTTAATACTAAAGCTTAAGAAGGATAGCTCGTGAGTACGAATATGAACCAAACGAGATTTTTAGCTATCTCCACGGGGTATATCTACGGAATTCCAAATCCTAGTTAGGGGCGAATCGGCAGTTCGGGCCAAATTCGTGTATCTAAATTTAAAAGTTTTGCATAGCAGTTGAAAATGGTACTAAGTTACGCAACTATACAATAGTACATAATGTTGCGAAAAATTCGGCGGTTGCGCCTGTATGTAAGCTTTCCGGCATAGCACTAGGGTTGCATTAAAATAGTGTATGGTAGGGTTGCCAGATTGGCGACTTTATCGCCCATTTGGTGACCAAATCGGCGATATCCCATGGTCCAATCGGGAAGCTTCTAGAATAACTTCCTGTCGAGATATTTCTCGAAACCTGTGGAACCTAAGGAAAAGCTATATAAACCCTTGCGTTTCTGAGAGCCGGCAGTGTGAGAATAGCTGCTTACTGTGAGTGCTAAGCTACGCGAGAGTTTTGTGAACGGAAAGCGATCGAGATAGTGCTTTGCCGTGAAGCTACCTTTACAGTATAGCTTGACAGTGTATTGGTGATTGTTCCACGGTGTTTATTATAAGTTTAGTGTTGCCGTGAAGCTACCTTTACAGTTACAGCCTGAAGCTGTGTTGCTGATTGTTTCAGCGTATTTATTGTAGATTTTCGACGCTTTTAAAGGTAATTTTGGAACTGTGCTGCAAATAGTGATTCCTGTAAATAAATTGTGCTTTTTATTGTTCTGCATCGTGTTTTCATCGGATACTCTCAAATCTACGAACCCGTATAACGCAACAATAATGTAACACATATTTATGTATATAGTGTGCTAATTAATTGGAACAAAGCGTTTTTTTCACAGAATTTTAAGCCGGTTGCCCACGTGGTACCAGCAAATCCCTCTTAGCTGTTTTATCTACTGCAAATTTTTGTAAAAATCGCACGAGTTGTTTTTAAAAAATGAGCTCTCAGAATTTTAGCTCCTCAATGTTAATTGAATTTGGCATATATTTATTAAACTTACTCGATTCCTTCTTCCAGAATTCGAAATTTAGGCTTAATCCAAATATAATTCGCACATTTCTATGATTTCATTTTCTATGATTTATTTTTAAAATTTGTATTTTTAAATAATTTTTATAAATTTTTCGAAAATATTTTTGTATTATAGCCTATAAACGTTTTAGCATCCTCTTAAAGTAGATGAATTTCTAGACACGCGTGCAAAAAATTAGAGTTTTTATTCAATTTTCTAAGTACATGAAA
>KK114864.1:391706-413128 GCA_000611955.2 Stegodyphus mimosarum | reverse complement strand
TTTGGAATTTTTTTTTTTTTTTTAGTCCAAAGGGGCTTTGTCTCTGAAGGACTATTGTTTTCGTTTTGCGATTTTCCGTCGGAAACATTAATCTGAATCACTTTTCAAACGGTTGCCACGAAATATTGCAGCCCTGTGTTGTATTTAAAGTAATTAAATAATGAAGAATCTTCATAAATGTATATATATTTTTCCAAATGTGATAAAACAACGGTCCCTAGAGCCATCCCATTTTGAATAACGTACGTTTCCACCCGAATATGCGTATCTGGAAGCCCAAATTTGGAATTTGTGTTATTATCTATTTCATATTTTGTAAAACTTTAACGAATTTTTGATGATCAAACTCAAACGATTTAAAAGCGAGCCATAGCAACACCCTGCTGGGGGGGAAACCTTTTTATCTAAAGCGGGCGGAACTGTGTAACAGAAATTCTAAAGATATACTCCTTTTAAAATTATTTTGCTATATTGCTGTTGAACTGAATTTTATGGTTTAAGTGCGAAGAACATTATATTTAATAAATAAAGCTAACACACAAAAGTTAAAAAACAACCCTTTGGACGTAATTTAAAATCTGAAACCTTTCGGATTTTTTTGGGGATAATAACGTCAAATGTGGTTTACGCGCTTTGTTAAAATTATTTCAAAGTATGAACGATGATTTTTTTCCACTAGTATACAATACAAAAAATTAAAGGAAAATAGGTTGCTATGAATTAAGAAGTTTGCTAAGTGAATTATTTTTGGCTGAAGGTTGAAAAAAATCCGCCAAGATAAATTTTTAAATTTCTCCGTAAATTTCGCAACACATTGTACAAAATTTAATATTTAGGCATAATGTGAGTCGTAAAATCGAAATGTGGGAAAAAATTGGTATGGCATTTCAGAAAACGTCCCATTTTGTGTCAAAATACCTACGTTAGAGCAATGCTATATATAAATCTAATATATATCCTAAGTCGTACTTTCAAGACATGAAAAACGCAATTTGAATTTCGTCAATCGGCTCAGTACAACGGATAATATAGAACTGTCACCCCTTTTTTTTGCGCAGTGTATGTTTTATTAATTTACATTTTAAATATTTTTTAAAGGCTGGAAGTTTGATACTTCCTTCCAAATTACAGAACTAACGGTTTAAATGAGAATTTTTCTCACTTTTCCCCGTTTTACCAGGCTTATGTGGCTGCATGTTTACTTGGTTCCGTTTTACATGGCTGATGCGTTCAACTTGAGCAACATGGCTCATCGAAATCTGAAATCTGTTAAAAAAATTTTTAAGCAATTTCTATTTTTTTCCTCTTGTACTAATTGCGGATTTGTAAATCTTGTGCTTATATCTCTTCTGCGATTACCTAGTTAATATCTGCTTTCGATGGAATCCTTTGAAAAACGGTTGAGCTAATGCTCGCATTTTTAGCCTTCCCCTTCTTTCACTGGCCGTACACCTTTAAAAAAAAATCTGATGTGTACGCCACATGACATCCTTGTATGGGATATTAAATTAGACGCAATTTTCTTGCATTTCATTTAAACATATTGAATTAACAGTGAACGAATTTTGAATTAAATCTACTTCGTCGATACCGCATAAACCACAACAGAAAAAATGCACTCTTTAAAGTTCGCTATATTTATTTACCATAGCCATACTTCGGCGCTAAACACAGACGGTTCAGCGTCGCTTACCTAATGCGCATGCGCTACTAATTAATTCAATTCTCACTTCGCGGTAAGGCAAAAATACATAAAAGTTCAAAATATTTTCATTAAAAATTGCAAGATATAGAAAGACGTAAAGTACCAAGTACAGTTAAAACAATTGAAAAAAACAAATGATTTTAATTTTTATAGTTAAAATTGCAATTTCTACGCAAAAGCAAACTAATAACTTAAATGATAATTCCAGAATGAATCAACGATATTTTCATTCGCAATAATAAAATAGACGTTACTTTGTTGTTGCGAAGCTTAGTTTCTCTAGATTGGCAACAAATCCACTATTCTGCTAAGCTTCAAATGTAAACAATCCTATCATAATCAAAAATTAGACTTAGCCGCACTTAAAAAACTTTTAAATTGTCGATAATTCCACAATTGTTGCATGCAGGTTAACTAAGGGCATAAAAATCTTAACCGAAAGATAAGAACAACATAATTCAATCATTTTTTAAAGCAAAAAATGCACAGTTTACCATCATATGCGAATAAAAAAACTGAGGTCGGCGAGCCGAGTAACAGAGTTGATATATATATATATACACATATATTTATATACTTTTGGTTCGGCCGATTGCAAGCAAAATGCAAAATGCAAGGTGCACATCTATATGTTGTAGCAGCCCTATATACAAAAATTCAACGATCTGAGGCCAGTCGTTTTTGAATTATGCGAAATACATACATACAAACGTACGCACAGACTCTACGAAAAAAATCTCTTCAGAATCCATTTTAAATCACTTTTATAATTTTTTTGGGGGAAAAGTCTTTCATTCTGTCCTTACGTTTAGATATTACGCAAAAACATCGTTAAATTCCAGTCGATAGTGGTCAAAATGGATATTTTCGTTGAAATATGAACCCGAAGTTTTTCGGGATTACGATTACTCGCTTTTTATATCGTACAAGGAAGTAAAAAGACGAAATTTTAAATTAGAATCGTAATGATAGCATGATAGGAAATGGTTTCGACTTAAAAGATTACGATGATTAAATGTCAGCTTTTAAAGGCGATGGGCGTAATTTCCGGCTATATATGTTCATCGTTGATTGCTGCAGAAGAGGAATTTTTTAATGATGCATAGAATTTCTTGGTTTTGAAGCGTTCTAGCGCATTTGAATGCTTGTATTGGGATGTAAACTCGTGTCAGTTATGCTCTACTGACAAATCAACCCTTCCTTTAACATGACTCTGCTGTAGGATTGGAAGCTTAACTTCCTTATTTACTGGTCCTGTCAAAAAAGGATTCATCATTTTTAATTTCTTTATCACCCCAAAAAAATCTACTTCCAAAAATAAGTGCTGTTTCCTTGTTGTAAGCTTTTCTGCTTGAAAAATGTCTGCGATGTAAGTTTCATCTCTTGCGTTTGCCTTCTTCAAGAAGTCTGTTATTGCTGTGCAGAGTTATTTAAGATTGCGTAGTTTGCTTGCATTTTGAATACATCTCCTATACAATAATATACTAATATGCCAGATGTGCAGTTATAGTGGCTCCCAAAAGTGTTCGTACGCTTATGATTTTCATCGAAATAGGGCTCTATCCATTCATTAAAAGTAAACTTTCTGAATGAGATTTTAATAATAAGATATATAATGTATTCGTAACAAAATTACATCAAATATTTTTAAAATAGAGCGAAACTTTATTTTTAAGAAATTAATAATCAAAAAATGACAAACATTTGATCTCACAAAAGTCTTCGTACACTGAAATATTTTTGAATAAAATCAAAATTAGAATGATCGTCTGCCGCTCGTTTTAATTTTGCATAGTCGTAAAAAATCGTTTGCTTTAATTTTTTATTGTTTACTTCATAATATTCTATTTATTATTGAAAAAGGAGTCACAGTCGTAAAGAAATTACAAGCAGCATTCGGAAATTGATAATTTTTCACCATAGTAGTTGTAAATCAATTCTAAATATCGCTAAATTAGTTAATTTATCCCATTTGCGATAAAACGCTTTAAAGAAAAAAATCGATTGAAAACAAGGTAAGAAGAGGTCGACCGAGAAAGCTAAGTAAATGTAATGAGAGATTATTAGAAAATTTGTGAAAAACCCACGTTTGAGTGCTGTAAAAGTTTTTTTCAGAATTCAATGCAAACTTTTCTACTTCAAATTCACCGGAAACTGTTCGACGGGTTCTCGGAGAAGCTGGATTACATGAGCGTTCTGCCCGTAAAAAAATTTTTGTTAGTAACAAAAATAGAAAGCTTAGAGTTTCATTCGCAAAATCAATGATAAATACAACCGAAACGTACTGGAATAATGTCCTATTTGCTGACGTAAGCAAATTTAACATTTTTGGTTCCGATGGTCGAATAACTGTATGGAGAAGAAAAAATGAGGAACTTCATTCTAAGAACTTAGTTGGAACAGTTGAGCATGGCGGTGGAGGTGTTCTTGTGGGGGGGGGATAGCATAATGAATCATTCTCTTTATTTAAATGTTTTAAGAGACAATTTAAAATGATCGTCCCAAAATTTGGGTATTGGAAACAACTTTATTTTTATTCATGATAACGATCATAAGCATACGGTTCTCAACGTTCGCCTGTGGTGTCTCTATAATTGTTCACAGATTTTGAAAACACCACCTCAGTGGCCAGATTTCAACCCCATGGAACACATTTGGAAAGAACTGGAGGTTAGAGTACGAAAACACGACATCAAAACGAAACGCGAGCTCGGTCAAAACAATCACGATGGAAGAATGGATGAACATTTATACAGAAATTACAAAAATACTAGTAAAATCTATTCCCAGACCTTTAAAGCTGTTGTGGATGCTTAAGGATATCCTACTAAATATTAATTTAACGAAAAATGAAAATATTTAGTAATATCTCAAGATTTTTTTGAAGAGTACGAAGACTTTTGTGAGAGCAAATGTTTGTCATTTTTTGATTATTCATTTCTTAAAAATGAAGCTTCGCTATATTTTAAAAATATTTGATGTAATTTTGTTGCGAATAGATTACAGATCTTATTATTAAAATCTCATTCAGAAAGTTTACTTTTAATTAATGGATAGAGCCCTATTTCAATGAAAATCATAAGTGTACGAACACTTTTGGGAGCCACTGTATATTTTCGTATATTTGTTCACTAGTAGACAACTTGATGAAATAGTTGAATATTTTATACTTTTGTTATCAGATTCGGTTCTAATTGCCAAGGTATCTAGATAAGAATTTTCGATTGATTCATTACCGTGCAGGGCAAAACAACTTTCTTAGGATTCTGCAGGAAATATTCTCCTAAGATTCTCAGGCAAGCAGTCATGTTTGCTTTGCCACTTTCCAGTGCCCGACATAAAATGTGAGATTTTATCTGAAAAATTAGTTTCCAATAGGAGATGGCCTTTCTTCACCCCTAAAAAAAATTAAAAATTTCGGATTTTCACGGTCGTCGGAAGTGTTTGTCAAAGTTTTTGACGCTCTTACTGAGCACGTAGTCTTGCTTTACACTCACTCCTACGAACCCCCTTCTTTTTGTCTTTTTCAGCTTTATTATTAACCATCATTTTCTTCGCACTTACACCGTACACAGTTCAAAAGCAAAACGACCAAAATTTGGAAATCTGCGTAACAGTATTAAGTTTAGAATTTCCAATGGAGCGTTAGGTGTCAGCATAACACTTTAAATTTTTTCCCATCTTTCCTCAGTTCATCATATCAGTGTTCAGGTTTCTAACTAAGATGGCTTTACAAAATATTTTTTATGAGTTTCTTGATTTTTACTTCCTTTTACGAAAGTACAATTAAAGGAACTTGTAGTACTTGAATGAACTTGTAATACTTGCAGTGTGCGAGTAAAGGAAGTATTCTAATCACGAAAAATTTCGGGTATCATATTATCGAATGCAATTTAACGATGTTTCTGTGTGCCGTCTGTACGTAAGGACAGAATAAAGGACCCTTTTTCCACAAACGAATTATAAAATTGATTTAAAATGAATTCTGAAGAGATTTTTTCCGTGGCGTCTGTACGTATGAATGTATCTCGCATAACTCAAAAACGAATAATCTCAGAACGTTGAAATTTTGTATATAGGACTGCTGTAACATGTTTGCAATCTATTTTGGTTATAATCGGCCGCAGCAGCGTCTAAGTAATATGTATATATATATATACTTACTTTGTTATTCGGCTCCGTGACCTCAGTTTTTTATTCTTATATATTGGAAAATTGTGCATTTTTTGCTTTAAAAAAGATTGAATTATGTTCTTATCTTCCGATTTAGGTTTTTATGCCTTTAGTTAATCTGCATGAAATTGCTGTAGAATTATCCACAATTTAAAAATTGTTTAAGTGCGGCTGAGCGTAATTTGTTTCTCAGCCATATTTGTTTACATTTGAAACTTAGCAGAATAGTGAATTAAGTCAGTTTCTGCACATTCAGTGTCTTTTTGCAGAGTGAAACCAAAAGTAGACTTTCAGTTTTGTGCACCGAAATAGAAACTATAATTTTAATTCTAAAAATTGTTTAATTCTTTTAACTGTGTCTGGTGTTTTATGTTTTTCTATGTCTTTCAATTTTTAATGAAAATATTTTGAGGTTTTATGTATTTTTGTCTTCTCGCGAAGTGGGAACCGAATTGAATGAGAAATTTATATCTAATAAAATTCGAGGAAATAAGTTTAAATGAAATGCAGGAAGAAAATGCATAGAATTTAATATTCCATACAAGGTAAGTCATGTGGTGTACACATCAGTTTTTTTTTGTTTTTGTTAAATAAAAAATTTTCTCGCTAATCTAATGTGAGCCATCCTGTTGTCTCCCTCTTTCAAAAGACTTCTTTCTTTAAATTAGTGTAGTATTGTTATATCGACTCAGTACTGACTTCTCTTCCTTTAAATTAGTGTTGTAACAGATGGAGTGACTCATCTTTAAAACGGCGCATCATTTTTTCGGTCACGTGATGCGTGATTTACAGAACTATAAACATTTCTTTTTTCTTACAGTCATGTGACTTAACGAACGGTAGTGGAGGATTTGAAAGCTCAGAGCGAGCTATGTAACTTATAACGCTCTTACATTTTATTTCATTCTTATGTGTTAAATCATTAATAAATTAGTGTTCGTCGTACTTAATGGTCTTCATTATATATATTAAAGCCCCGAGATTACTCTATAATGAATAAGAATAAATATATATGTGTACATGTTAAAAACCTGGCAGCCCAACTAAGGGCCGAAAATTCCCCATATGGATACTTCAGAACCAAAACTGATGATGACAGATAGCCGATGGATATATTAAAGATAAGTAAACTTTAATGTTTGATTATTTCTATTGGAACTAAAGGAAAAATAAAAATTGCGGTCGCCTTGACCTAATTTCGTTTTCACTGATCGTCCGGATCACGAAAATATAGGAAGAATTCTAATCACAGTGACCTAATTTCGTTTTCGCTGATTATCCGAATCAGTTAAATATTCTGTTGAATTTGAATTCTTTTAGATGAAGTGTGATCACCCTGATCATATTGTATGAGTTCTGTTGCACACCAGTTCCTTTAGTACCGAAAGAGTTTGAAGTATTTACAATTTTAAGTAATTTTGAAGTATTACTGAAAATTGAAGCATTTGAAATTTTAAGTAATTTTGAAGTATTGCTGAAAATTGAAGCATTTGATGTTTTAAGTAATTCTAAAGTATTGCTGAAATTTAAATGAAGAATTTAGTAGTAGCACCTACTACTTTGGCATATTCTTTAAAAAAAATAATATGTGCATGAATATTTCCTATAAAGTTCAAGTATTTTGTTCTATGCAAGTTGAAGCATTGAAAATAAATGTCAAATATAGTAAATACGAAGTAAAGAATTCTTAGTTTTGTTTTGAAATACAAAAGTATTGAAATATATAGTTGCAAGTTGCTATGTTTTGCATGAATTTAAATTACTGAGTTAAAGTGTTCTATAGCAGTTTATGTTCTGAGAATTGGTATTATATATGCTATTTCAAGCAATGAGCAGCAAGTAATGTAACAGTAGTAATTACTTCATTTCATGTTTTGCTTTTGAATATGTATATTTGATGTGTATTAAATGCATTTAAAGTATTTTAAAACCTATATATGTTAGCATCCTAAAAGTTATAGGTATACAGTTTGGGGAAATTTGTCCACTTTCATTTAAGCATGGCTTATTTAGCAAAAGGAAAGAAGCAGGATTTAATTGAATTAGCGGAAACACTAGGTGTAGTGATAGAGGAAAATTTTAGAATTCCTGAAATAAGTAATGCTATAATCACTAGTCCCACATATGACGCGGAATTTACAAAAGAATGTTTGAACCGCATCATAAACGATAGGAAAGAAATGGAAACAGCACAGCGTGCTGAGAGAGAGAAAGAAAATGAACGTTTGTTTGAGTTGGAGAAATTAAAATTACAATCTAGTATTACTGCTAGTAGTTTGGAGTCTCAAAAGGTATCTTCTTCTGCAAACGCAGAAATGCCTAAATTAGAATTGAACAAGTTAATTCCTAATTTTGATCCTAAAACTTCCGATATGAGTTTGTTTCTGGATTTGTTTGAGAGGCAATTAACCCTTCTGAAGGTACCAGTTTCAAATTGGGTCATCTATCTTGTTGGTCTTCTGCCAACTGATGTTGCAAAATTAATTGCAAAAGAATCTTCTGATGATGCTCAGGACTATCAGAAAATTAAACAAATTCTCTTAAAGCGCTTCAAATTGAGTGCTGAGAAATTTAGGATATTGTTTACCCAACATAAGAAAAATCCCGAAAACACCTGGAGAGACTTTTATTTTGATTTACAAAACTATTTTGATGGATGGCTTAAGGAATCAAAAGTCACGACGTTTGAGCAGTTAAAGAATTTGATACTCGCAGATCAGATTAAGAAGAAAGCCCCTCCAGATTATAAAGAACATTTTTTGGATAACTGGAGTGAATGGAACAACCCACTTCAGCTTGTTGACAAATTAGATATTTATGAAGAAGTTAGACATGTACGAAATAAAAACGTTAGTAAGGAGACCCCTAAGTTCCAACAACGAGATGGTCCCAAAAATTATGGAGGTAACCCTCATCCTACAAAGAAAGCCTCATCAAGAGGTAATGTAAAAAATTATGATCAACCACCTGTTAGTTGCTATGGATGTGGGAAGTCAGGCTTTATTAAGGCTAAATGCCCCGTCTGCTCCCCTCCTTCCAAGAAAGCAGAAGCTGATTTTAAAACTATACACCTTCGGACATTCTCTGTCGAGGAACACCAGACGACTCTTTTGAAAGTAAAAATAAATGGGTTAACCGGAATTGTGTGTGCTGACACTGGAGCCAGTCACACTATAGCGGGAGAAACATTGTATCGTCTTTTGAGAGAAAGAGGAATAAAATTTGTTAAAACTAGTATGAATGTTACCCTCGCCGATGGTCTACAGAAGGAAACAGAAGTTTATAAGACCCAAGTAGATATAGAAATTGAAGGACGATCTTTTCCCATAACTTTATTTGCGTTACCTACCGCAAAAGATAACAGAACGCTTTTAGGAACTGAATTTCTGCGTTGTGCTGGAATTGTTTTAGACCTTCCAAATAATAGATGGTATTTCCATGACAATCCTAAACAGAAATTTAGCTTCAGTGAGGACATTTTTAAACTATCCGAACTTCCACAAAGTGCAGAAGTCAATACAATGCGATTAAGAGAAAATGAAGGAAGACATCTAACTGAAAACCAAAGGGAAAAACTCAATGCTCTGTTAACGAAATATGAGACTGTGTTCCAACAAGGGGGAGAAGCAACTCCTTATATTGAACACCACATAAATACCGGGAATAATCCTCCAGTTTCAGTACCTCCATACCGGATGCCTCCAGCCAAGAAGGAGATTTTAAAGAAGGAGATTGACGATCTGCTGGAAAGGAAAATAATAGAAGAATGTGAGTCTCCATATGCTGCGCCAGTGGTTCTTGTGCCCAAACCAAACGGAAAAGTTCGACTTTGCGTTGATTACCGAGGACTGAATGCTGTTACAATATCAGACTCATATCCATTACCTAGGATGGATGACTTACTGCATGCTGCTAAACATACACCATATATGACAACCATTGATTTACGGTCTGGCTACCATCAAGTCAGCGTTTGTCCAACAGACAGAGACAAAACAGCATTTGTTTGCCCTTTTGGAACTTTCCGGTTCGTTCGAATGCCTTTCGGACTGAAGACTGCTCCCGCCACTTTTCAGAGATTAATTGATAAATTCCGAAGCGGCTTAAAGGATATGCTTGTTCTTTCTTACTTAGATGATATTATAATACTGTCAGAGACTTTTGAAAAACATATAGCTGATCTAGAAGCGGTTTTCGAGAGATTGTTGCAATTTAAACTTAATGCAAATCGTGAGAAATGCAATTTTGCTTGCAGTAAAGTAAAATATCTTGGTCACTGGATTACTAGTGAAGGAGTAGAAGTTGATCCAGAGAAGACCTCTGCTATACAGAAGATGCCTGCTCCGAGAAACGTGAAACAAGTGCAGTCTTTCTTGCAGACCTGTTCCTGGTATAGAAGATTCATACCGAAATTTTCAGAAATAGCTAGACCTCTAAGCAATCTAACAAAGAAGAACGTAAGCTGGACATGGGGACCAGAGGAAGAAAATTCTTTCCAGACATTAAAACGACTTCTTGTTAGCCCTCCCATCTTAAAGCAAAATGATGCAACAAAGCCTTACATTATTCGGACGGATGCTAGTAATTACGCTTTGGGTGCTGTGCTATTACAGGGAAAAGGTTCAGAGGAACATCCAATAGAATATGCTAGCCGTTTGTTGTCCGCAGCCGAAAGAAATTACTCTACAACAGAAAGAGAAGCCCTTGCTGTTGTATGGGCTTTGAATAAATTCCGTGGCTACATCGATGGTCAAGAGATTACTGTGGCCTCAGATCACCAACCGTTGAAATGGATTTTAAGCTTAAAGTCACCTACGGGCAGACTTGCTAGGTGGGCAATGCAATTACAGTCTTATAATTTGAAGATGGAATACATTCCTGGAAGAGCTAATTTTGTAGCTGATATGTTGTCACGTCCTGTGTGCAACCATGAAGGAGAATCATGTGAAGTTTGTATGATAACTATCGACATGCCAACCAGAAGTGCAGCAGAAATTCGTGAAGAACAGCTGAAGGATACAGAGCTTAAAAAAATCATAGAATCTTTCGAAAGTGATGTCAAAGATGAAAATTTTTCAAATTGGACCAGACGAGGTTATATAATGAATCAAGGAATTTTATATCGCTACTCGCCAGACTCTGAATCAGAGGAAGCTCAACTAGTAGTACCACAGCATGAACAAGAAAAGATTCTTAAACAATATCACGATGCTCCTACAGCAGGACATTATGGTGCGGAAGGCACATACCACAGAATTTCCCAGAGATATTATTTCACAGGAATGCGCAAATACATTGCAGATTACGTAAAACGCTGTGACGAATGTAACCGTTACAAACCTTCAAATCAAAAACCATCCGGTCTGCTCCAGACACCAATATATGGTCAACGCTTCGAAACGCTTGCCATCGATTTATTTGGTCCACTGCCTGAAAGCAACAATGGAAAAAAGTGGATTTTGATTGTTGAAGACTGCAGCACGAAATGGGTGGAGCTTTTCGCTCTACCCTCTGCTACTGCAAAGGAATGTGCCATTACATTAATCGAAGAAGTTTTCTTACGATATGGATTGCCTAGGAAACTAATCAGTGATAATGGAACTCAATTCGTTAGCTCTGTCATGCAGCAAGTGTGTTTTCTTCTTAACATTGACCAAGTGTTCACTCCCGTGTATCACCCTCAAGCAAATCCAGTAGAGAGAAAGAACAGGGATTTGAAACCTAGATTAGCTATACTTGTGGGCGATAAGCACCATTCTTGGGCAGAAAAGCTCCCGACGATTCGTTTCGCAATGAATACTCATAAATGTGAAACTACCGGCCAAACTGCTGCATTCCTCCAATTTGGTAGAGAGCTACGTACGCCGGACGATGTTACACACGATCTTAGGCATGTTATCTCCAATGATAATTTTGTAGCAGAGATTACCCCTTATTTGAAGAGATTTGCCTCCACAGTTAACCAGGTAAAGGAATTAGTTGAAAAGAAACAAGATTACCGAAAACAATATGCTGATGCAAGTCGAAGACCTGGACACCAATTTAAACCTGGAGATCGGGTTTGGATTTCCAAGCATCCTGTGAGCAAATCTGCGGAACAGAAAACATCTAAGTTTATGCCTCGTCGAGATGGCCCTTATGTTATTATGACTCAACGCTCGCCGACTACCTATGAGGTTTCAAACTTAAGTGATCCACATACTTCATTAGGTGTTTATCATTCCTCGGCCTTAAGACCTTGTTTTGACTCGAATTCAACACCCCTTCAACCCCTTCGCAGAAGAGGACGTCCCAGAAAACATACTCCTGGTTCCTCCTCGGGACGATGTCGGAGCCAGAGGGGGAGGATGTAACAGATGGAGTGACTCATCTTTAAAACGGCGCATCATTTTTTCGGTCACGTGATGCGTGATTTACAGAACTATAAACATTTCTTTTTTCTTACAGTCATGTGACTTAACGAACGGTAGTGGAGGATTTGAAAGCTCAGAGCGAGCTATGTAACTTATAACGCTCTTACATTTTATTTCATTCTTATGTGTTAAATCATTAATAAATTAGTGTTCGTCGTACTTAATGGTCTTCATTATATATATTAAAGCCCCGAGATTACTCTATAATGAATAAGAATAAATATATATGTGTATGTGTTAAAGTGTAGTATTTTATATCGACTTAGTAAAGGGACATCTTGTGTCTGTTTATCTTAAGTTTAGGAACAAAAGTTAGACGCCAAATGATATTTTTCCGTGTCACCTCTATCTGCAACTCGCGCTCGAGTCGCGCCACTTCAGGAACTACGCAACAGTTGCGTGTGAAATTTGCTTAAAAAAAAGCACGCAACAATCGAGGCAATGAAATGCTTCTTCCGTGAGTCATCAATCATCGATATTGATCCTTGGCTTTCCTTGTAACGAATGACTCATGGTGTGAATTGAGAACTTCTCTACTGTTATGATATTTGCATTCGGTTTGTAAGTTCAGGTTTCTCGAAAAGATTTGCTTGAACAGTTCGTTATTTTGAAATAATATTAATCCTAATTATTATAAGTAATTGATTGTGACGTGAATTCTTAATACGAAGCAAAAGCGATCATATAATTTTAAGATTTCCGGTGCTGTTCACGAGTTAACCCCTTTTCGCTCTTTGCTCAACCGGACAATGATTCAGGGAATTATGCTAATTGGTCTGAATTTTTATATTGTGACCTCTTTCACTTTTGACAGTAGCATCAGACGTCTACGAATTTTTTCTTAATCAAATGGGGAGTGTTGCGTTAATTTAGACCTAGAACACTGAAAAGGCGACTGAACAAATTTGCTCAGCTCAGTCCCAGTTTTGAAGATTTCCTCGGAGACGTATTTCAGGTCTTCCGCCCTACCACAAATACACTCATGTCCATACATTAAGGATAATTCGGAGTCAAGCGGAAATCGAACTCTAAAATAAATATATCACCATTAAAATCACTACACACATCTTAAGAATCATATGCAAATTTCAGGAAGTAACCAGATGACACCGATGGTACGTCACAATGACGACAGTGTAAGAGAGTGATATATAAGGAATACAGGCAAAGAAGTAAAATGGTTCGCAGGCGCTTTATAAGCATTTCGGTGCAATAACCGAATGGTTATGACACAAAGGACGCATTTGGATGATTTTTTACGTGGTAGAATGATCGGCCGTCTGGAATGTGGGCGTACCCAACTGGAAGTATCAGACGGAATTGCCCAGAGTGTCCTCTACAGGCTTTGGCAACGATTCCAAGATGATGGTAATGTGAGTAGACGTTACAGCACGGGTCGCCCCAGAGTTACAACGCCGAATGAGGACCGGTATTTGGCAGTTACTGCCAAAAGAAACAGGCGGAGCACAGCCTCAGACCTGTCTCGTCAGCTCTCTTCGGCCACTGGTACGACAATTTCGAGGCAGACCGTGTACAGACGCTTAGGGCAGATTGGTCTATATGCTCGTAGACCTGTCAGATGCGTTCCACTTACTGCAATTCACTGTCGTCTGCGGTTAGCCTGGAGTAGAGAGCATGCATTGTCGACACCGCAAGAGTGGGCTTGTGGGATGTTTTCGGACGAGTCCAGATTTAGCTTGTAGTCTGGTTCTCGCCGGACTTTCATGTGGAGAGCTCCAGGTACCCGTTACCACCGAGAAAACATCAATGAACGACACCGTTACGGTGGTGCAGGAGTGCTCGTTTGGGGTGGAATTATTCTGGGTTCCAGAACTGACCCGCATGTTCAAATTGGAACCACGACAAGCCAAATCTATCGGGGCGTCATTCTGGAACAACATGTACGTTTGTTTCGGGGCGCCATGGGCGCACAATTTGTTTTTATGGATGACAACGCCCGTCTTCACCGTGCAAACATCGTAAGCGAATGCCTTCAGTCGGAGGATATCACCCATATGGACTGGCCAGCATTCTCACCGGACTCGAATCCAGTAGAGCACGTGTGGGACATGCTTGGCCGACTAGTTGCAGCCCGTCAACATCCTCCTACATGTCTAGCGGAACTTCGGAGAGCATTGCTTTTTGAGTGGTGTAATATCCCCCAAGATCAGATCGATCATTTGATACTCAACACGCGTAGGCGTTGTACGGACTGTATTGCATCGTCTGGGAGACATACAATGTATTAACAATCATACCAACCATGTAATATTGGTTTTTTGTAAATAGGTTTTTTTTTTGTAATTTGCTCCAACGAGAAAAAATCGCTAATTTTTTTAATAATATCCAACATATAGCATCTGTTTTTGCTCTTTACCTTTTGTTTAATAAATAAGCTTTACAAATAAGTCAAATTTATTTTGCTTCTAGCTCTTCCTTTGCCTGATTTTGCATTATCCTTAATTTATGGAGATGAGTGTATTTCAGAAGACCATTCGTTCCATTTACTGCTATTATACTGGGCGTAGCCTACGTGAATTGCAGGCTTTTTGCGAGTTGTCTTCCAATATGGGAACCTGCAAGTAGAAGTGTCATAAAAGATGTCACAGAGACAAGATGTGAAATATTTAAAGGGAAAGGTGGCACTTTGCGACTAGGAGTTTTGTCATCGTGGGGTGGTGTTACTTCAGATACAGGTATATACAATAAAGTACAATAAATGAATTTAGAAGTAAAAAACATGATACATCAGTACATAATTCCGCATAAAGGATCTTGAATATATATATATAAGAGTTACAATATTTACAACACATCATTGATAAGCAATTATTTACAATATTTACAACATATCATTGATACGCAATGTCCAAATGTGGAGCCATGCCATGTGAGGATTGAGAGTCCATGCCGTTGGCTGGGGCAGATAAACACGTAAAAACTTAATTTTAAAAATATCTGTCTTGCAGAATTATTAAAACCAATTTTTCACATACTGGTAAATGTCCTGGTAAGTGTTTACCACTAGAAATTTGCACTAACAGTTCACAGAAATGCAGAAAAGTTCAAAGTTCACGAGCATTGGGCGTCGCTTATCTTGAGAGTTCATCGTTCTCAATAGTGCAGCATTTACATTTAAATTATAAAAACAAAGTAATTTGAGAAGACTTTCGGCTCGGCACCATTTAAATGCCGCTCGTGCCACAAAGGCAGACTTCTCCGAGATTCGAATCTGAGCCAAGATTATAGAAGCTGGCAACTTTTGGCAATTTCTCGCCAAATTTGACGGCAAAGCTGAGTTGCCAAAACCATCGCCAACTGGGCGATATCTCGCTAAATTGGCGAGATAGCCATTTACCCCCTGTATTCTTATTTCTCCGACAGAGCTTCGCTTCTTCAAGTTAAGTTTCACATATAATTTCATTAAACTTATTTACTTGAAGACAAAATTTGTAACAATACCATTTTATGCTATCAAATATATTGGTGATGAAGCGTAAGTTACATGAGACTTGGCTTTTCTGGCTGTGTTGTAAACCTGAATGTCAATTCCAATCGCTTTTAAATTTCAAGATGTTGCAAAACTATTTTGTGCTTTCATTTCCGACCGATCACGGCTGTGTGCTTTAACATTAGGGTTAGATACCTAAATGAAACAACACTTTAGCTGCCGTCATTCGATCTAATATTGTAGAAAACTTATGTTTTATACAACACGTAATTAAATATCATCGCTGTTTTTACATTTTTGTTTCACAATTTTTTCCAGCATTCTTTACCTCCATATTTCCCGTATGAACCAATATTCTTATTCTTTTTTCAAGTTCCTTTGTTTGATGAACTTGATAAACTCCTTTGTTTACTCTTAACCATAAAAGGGATGTGTGATTTTGATGTATGAAGCAACGTTAATCTTTTTTGGTTATTTGTTTATTTCTTCTTTTCGTCTGCAGTGGAATTCTATTCCTTTGTTGTTTTTCCTGTTTCGATGTCCCTCACTTAATGGTTCTCTTCGTTTCTTCTGTGGGTCGATTATCTGAGAAGGAAAAAATTCTTTTCTGTCTCCTCCTCTTTGAACGAAATTGGCGGATTTCATTTATCACAAGCTGTGGTATTGTTTTTGTGAAAGAATGACACATCTGAAAGATTGAATTAGTTATATACATATACGTAGCGTGTTGATTGATTAAGGAATTTATCTTCTGTTGTCTTGTCGTCTGATAAATTAGGAAATCTTATTAAGCGACTGCAAAGACAGGAGGGCAATAAACCCGATCTCTGCACCAAAAGTGAGTGTATTTTTTCTGGTGGTTTCAAGCTCGTTTGTTGAAATGAGGCACCGTTGACATTGGTTTTACTTTTTGAAATATCTGTTGTTTTTTTTTGCTTGCGCCCCCTCAGGCGGAATAGTGGTTAATGACGCCGACTGTCGTACCGATCGACTTGCCTGCCTTCGAATTCCGTGAAAGGTATAGATGTTTGTAAGCGTATAGTGTCTGTGCGGCAAGGAGCACTCGAAATACAAGGCGAGCCGAAAGTCCTCTCCAGAGCTTGACGGCAGAGGAAAGGGGTGCGAGATCCTCGAACCGTTTGAGGAGTTTTTCCTGAATAGTACTCATCTGTTATCAGGGCCGGGTTCAGAAATGTGTATATATATATGCACATGTGTGTGTATCCATGTGTATATACATACGTATATACATGAATACATACATGCATCCAACCATCCATCCATCATACATGCATGCATGCATGCATACATACATACATTCCTGGACCCGATCCCGATAACAGAACAGTACCGCGGAAGTTAGTTAATAAATTAGCAAGGACCGTCGATATCTAATATAGTTAGCAAGGTCATAATAGTTAGTAAGGCTTGTCGATACCTAATTATTAAAATTAGTTAAAATTGATTTAATGCTCCGTGCAATGCAGCGCGTGACAAATTTTAAGAGAAAGCTACACCGGAAAAGTAGAAATAAAAGAGCACGTGCCTTTAACATTGAATAAAGGTTTATCTCCGTAATTGATATTTAATTTGAATAAATGTAATTGACTGCTGTGTTAGCTGTAACCGTAATTCTACTCTTTTTTTTTCCTTTCCAGAATTTGCTAAAACTGTCTCGCGCGGCCTATTTAAAAAGCTATAAAAGCCGGCGAGAAACATCTCAGCTCGGTTGTTTTAGTGAGCTGTTGTTGTTCACGTTGATCGGATTGGCTTTCTCTGTGCTTTGCGTTCTATGTAACGTTTTTAGTAGTTTAAAGTATATTTTATTGGACTTGTGCTTTCAATCTATTACGGATCCGTACGCACGGGAACAATATCTACGGGAATGTGCAGGCGCTGGCCTTGCTTCAAACTTTGCCTGTAGTTTTCTTGCATGTTCGTAGAGAGGAACTGTTTCATTCTCATGTTGGTTTTTATTGAAACGTCTATGATAAAATGTGTTGTAAATTATTATTTAATTACTGAATTAATATTCATCCTTTTGTATGCTTAAATTAAGGTGACTGTTTATGAGAAAGTTCAGTTAGAAAGACACTTGTAACATAAGCTTTTTATTTAGATACCATTTTAATACATCAAAGTTTGAGGAAATGATTAACCCTCAAGTATCTCAAAAAATATCGAATACTATAGTTCCCTGGCCACAGTACTCTCCTGACCTGTCACCAATCGAATATGTGTGGGATGTGATTGGACGCCGTTTGCAGCCTCTGCCTCATTCAAAAGACGAACTGTGGCAGATGGTTGAAACGAAATGGAAAGCCATCCCTGAGGACACCATTCGCACTCTTATTGACTCTATGCCTAGACGTGTTTCTGTCCGCGGTGGTCCTGCATCCTACTGCGCCGACGCCGTTCTCGCTGTGCATTCTGACTATCATTTTGAAATAGAGATCACTTATTGCTGCTTGCTGTCTGTTTTTTTTTTTCCAAATTTCATCACTTTCTGACCACTCCTTCTTGGTGTCGCATCTTCAATGTCGAGCAGTGTATTGTAGAGGGACTGCATTACTTTTATTCCAGTTTACTAATTTAGATTCTTTAATACATTTATTCTACTTCAATCCTGTAGCTATAGCGCAGGATGGGTTTAAAAAAATATTTATTCTTATTTTAGAATTCAAATTTTTAGCCTATAAATATGTATGCAGGTTTGGTGCGGCTAATTGCAACAAAAACGGAATCCATTTTACTATCCGTTTTGAGAAAGAGTCCTTTAGTCTGACCGTTTTAATTAATATAAACTCTAATTTTAATTGTAAAGATTGTTTTTATAACGCTTTTTAACTCTGCTCGCTGTTTTATGTTTTTCAATTTTTAATGAAGCTGTTTTGAGGTTTTCTGTATTTTTACCTTTGCCACGAAGCTAGAACTGAATTGAATGAATGAGAAATATATCTCTAATGAAATTAGAGGAAATACGTTTAAATGAAATACTTTAATAGACCGTACAAGGAAGTCACGTGGTGTCCACGTCAGACATTTTATGTAAACCGTAAAATATATGTGCGTTTGTGCACACACCTTAAAGCCAATTTGATTTCTTTCGGCAATAAATATTACTGCTTTTTTTGTAACTGTGGTCATTTTTGAAGAATTACGAGCGCGTATGCATCTAAATTATCTAGTGTTTTTTTTTTTTTTTTTTTTTTTTTTTTTTTTTTTTTTTTTTTTTTTTTTTGCTTTGTATGTATGTTTATATAAATACGTAAATTATTGGTTGTTATGTTGGAATGGCCTGTACTGAAAAAGCGTTAATTCATTCCTCAACTTGAGCTTTACTCTTTTCACGTTTCCCGTAATTAAATTCTTTGGAGACTATTTTTTTAGATAACTTACTTACCTGCAGTGTTTTTATTAACTGTAACTCATACTCACATTTAACATAATAGCTACGTGTCAAAAACAACCCTTACCTAATCGTTAATCATAAAAGCGGTGACAGGCTGTTTCTGTTTTTGTTGAATACTTTTTTAGAAACCTGTGGCCACTTACGTGTATAGTAGCCTTCAGAACAACAAACACTAATAAACACACCTAAGTATGTCAACTATTGTTTCTTGGAATGGTTATCTGTTTAGTCATACTCGAAGGTACCGTGAATCAAGTTTTCGAACAGGTTCTTGACCAAAATGGAACGTTCATTTTTTTGTATCCAGTATTGCACTTGTCAGCGATGACAGATAATAAACAAAAGTAATTTCCGATACATTTTTAAATGCCTTTTGTTCGGATCGTGAGAACCATTTTCGAATTTATTTCTCATCCTAATTTTATTTTTAAATCAATGGGCATTTTAATATACGTAGTTTTCCCCTGTTAAATATTGAAGTTATATTTTTAAACAGTTAAAACTATGTGGAACTATTCGTGTTCATTGTAGGAAATAGTATGGAGATGATGAAAATACACATATACAGAGGCTGTTCACACATGTTTTAGACGATGTATATTGTATTCACAAAACTAAATTAAATAAAATTCTTGTGTTTTAAATGTTCTATTTGACATCCCTTATTCTGAACTCTCTTTCGACCCCGCAATTTCCAGGATAATAATGCCTTTCGAAGTGTCACAAGAGGTATTCTATCCCATTCCTCCCGAACAGCTTTCCAGAGTCCCGTTAGGGTTTCGGGACAACGTTTGGATAATGCAGTTTTTAAAAGTCCGAAAGCACAAAAATCCATAGGTGACACATCAGGAGATTTAGTAGGGATATCAGTGAAGGGTAGGGCCTCGATACCAGCTTTTGTTCCATTTCTTTTAAGAAATTTACAGTGGATTTTGATGTGTGACTGCTAGCTCTGTCCCGACGGAGTCTCACAGACGGATGGCACTACGGGTAAAGCGATGGTATTTCATTCAGAAAAATTGGCGATAAAATAGGTTCCTGATAGTATTTGGAGTTAATCTTGACATTTTTTTTTTGCATTCTCTTTATTTTTAACTTGCCATTATAAGAAAAACCAGCAACAATGATGAATCCCTTAGAAAAATTTTCTTTCGATTCTTTGAACCATGTACTTAAATTTTTTTCTCCCCTTTTATGATAATAAATCGCTCTTTTTTTGGTTACAATCATTTAAATACACCCCTGCTTCATCTATTGTGACAATTGTTTTCCATTTTTCTTTGGATAAGTGTTTCTCACATAGAATTCTGCAGCGTGTCCTGCGTTGAGCGATATGCTTTGGAATAAGACGATGCACATTGCGTTTTTTCGCTTTCTTAAGATTTAAATGATTTAAACGAACGATGGAGCTTTTTCCTCTCGTACATCAATAAAAAAAAGGGGGGAAATAAGTAGGTTGCTATAAATTAAGAAGTCCGCCAAGTGTATTATTCTTGGCGCAAACTGAAAAAAAAGTGCCAAGATAAATTTTTAAATTTCTCTCTAAATTTCTCGCCAAAATTTAATATCTATGCATAATTTCAGTCGTAGAATCGAAATATGGAAACAAAGTTATGTTATTTCAGAAAAAGGCCGATTTTGTGTCAAAATGCCTATGCTAGAATAATGCTATATATAAATCTAATATATATCGTAAGTCGCGCTTTCGAGACATGGAAAACGCAATTTGAATTTCGTCAATCGGCCCAGCAGAACGGAAGATATAGAACTGCGCCCCCCCCCCTTTTTTTTTGGCAATGTGTATGTGTAGCAAAACAAATTTCGACAATCGGCTGTAGAGGAGACGTCGTTCTGTATCCGAAAAAAGTACAACTTTCATTTGTAGTGTTTAGTTTTTCAAGCGATTTTAAGGGAAATGTTGACTTTTTCTCTCGTAACGTACAGTTATCTGGAAGAATTTTTTGTTTTGTGCACCTGAATTGCATTTTACGTTTAATATTGCACTAACTTCCCTGGGAAATCTAGTTGCCAAGTCTTTTTAATTACTTGTTTTCCTTTTCGTTCATCTAAAAGATCTTTTGCATAAATTCTATCTATTTTATTTCCCACGACTCTTGTCTACGGAGTAAAATCCTGTTTTGCCTAAAATTTAAACCCGAATTACCAGACCTTGGTACTTTTGGTAACGACCTTGGTACTTTTGGTTTTCTAATTGAATTCATCCAATTTTTGAGTGTATAAATATTTTATTTCCGGTTTGAGAAACTA
>KK114864.1:331950-391666 GCA_000611955.2 Stegodyphus mimosarum | reverse complement strand
GACATTTATTCTTATCAATGATGGATAATTTTTATTGATTTTAGAAAGCTTGCCAAAGATTATGGTTTTAAATCTTTCAAAGTTAAAAAGTTAAAATCTAGCCGTTTTAGATGGAGTGCATGCGTGAAGAACAAAAAGTATTGAATCACTCTAAAAAACTGGATACATTATTAAAATGATAAAATTGTGTAGTTGATGTGCTCCAGGTATTTAGAAGATTTCATCTTTATGCTTTTAGTTATTTAATTTCAAGAACAACAAACCATAGCTTTTGAATTCAATTTCCGAAAGAATTTCGGTAAAATTTTAATGTTTTTGTCTGTTCTAAAATATATTTGTTCATTTTGAGATGAGAATTTGACATTATCTGACGTAAAGAATTTGGAAAGTTTTAACGGGCGGTACATTAAATGTTACTTTTGTTTTTTGGGGAGAAAACTTTAAAACCTTGTGTGAAAGCAAATACGTCAGTACAGATTAATTTGCAAGTATTTGAAGACTTTTTTTTTCATGTATTTAGCTCTGCTTATATCCCAGTCTAAGCAAAATACCTGAGACTATATTGTAGACTCATTAGGAATTTTCTTTTTATCCGGGAGACGTGAAAAATGAAATACCTTCACCGGGACTCGAATTCCGACCTCTCGAATACGCACCGAGTGTGCTACCCTTACACCACAAAGGTAAACAGAAAGGTGGAATAAAATACCTTATATACTCCTTTTTAAAGGGCGGCTGGGGATTGGGGAACTCAGTCGCTCAAATTCTGGTAATGAAGAATCATCATCTACCGCCTTTTTCAGTTCGGGCGCCACTGTTGAGTCATTAGGATATTTTTTATGCGAGAAACATGAAAAATGAGCATTACTCTCGCCGGGACCTCTCAAATACGCACCCAGTGTGCTACAGTTACATCATGAAGGCATGCAGAAAGGAGGATGGAAATACCTTATACAATGGAAGTCCAGAAATCAACAATGCTTGGGACCAGAGGTTGTGTGGATTTCAGGACAGAAAAGTCAAATCATAATATTAAGTCTAAAAGTGCAAAATAAATAAGGCGTATTAGATACATAAATTATTATGCACAAAACTATACATTATTACATTGTTTTATTATATGCTTTAAATTATTATATATAGATATTTATTATATTATTCATTTATATTAGTGATTACAGGAATATTTTAAAGCATTAAGGACATACACAATAGAGACGCGTAAAAATAAGGGATACTAGTAAAGCATAAAATATTTCATTATTTTTTACTTGTTTCAAACATTTTTCTGATGGAGGTTTGTTTTAAAACTTTAGGTGCTGCAGTTTTTTGTAAATTCTGCAGGGTCATAATCTCTTGCTCTGTGACACAACTCTGTTGTTCTAAATGTTTTAGGTTTTTTTCACCATGTTCCAAACCCTCATTAAAAGATATTTTCTCACTCCTATCAAACTCATTATCTGTGTCGGTGTCGGAATCGTTTTCTTGCTGTGGCGAGTTCAAAACACAGCCAATGATTTCATCATCGGTTATCTGATACGCCGGTGTTGGCTCATCTTCACACATCATCCATACTAAAAACCTCTTCTGGTCTAAAATCTTTTTTCTGCCACTAACACGGAATCATTATTATTCGGTAATTACGACATCATTATTGGATTAAATATTTTTTCTTCGGTACTTCATTCTCCATTCTGCGGTTATTGGAACCTATAAATTCGGTGTTTATATTTTGAGAGGCAATGCGGATTTCAGGAGTTGGCGGATTTCAGGTCGGTGGATTTTTGGTATTTGACTGTAATACTATTCGACGTACATGTTTAATGTTCCTAATTATAGGTGCAGAGGAGACTTATTGGTTAGGTTATTTAAATATGATTAAGCGCCTGATCTGCCTAAAAAAAGGGATGCTTTCGTGGAGTAGTTTCTAAAGTAAATTGACTCACACTGACTTTACACATAGGAAAAACCACAAAAACAACCATGCAGGTAACATAACTTGTTCGCGTACTTTATCTCTCAGCCGCTGATAAGTCCCGAAAACCTATTGAAATCAGGGGCGTAGCTAGAGGGAGGTTGTTGTAACAGCCTTAAGTATTCTTGGTAAAATCTTGTACAATTGAAATAAATGAAGAATAATATATGTTAATGTATGAAACGCAGCTAAAGAGCTAACGCAGTATATGGCAATGTATGAAACGCAGGCTAAAGAGCCGCATATGGTTCTCCTAAGGAGGAAGTAATTTATTTTTAAAAAAAAGTTATAAGAATTTTTTCCGTTCTTGTTTGCTTGTCGCCATGTTTCTTAATGTATCTTTCATCTTGTGAAATTTATGTCTTAAATAAAGTCACTGATGTGTTAAATAAAGTCATTGATGTGTTCCGTCGATTGCAAAATAAGTATCACAGGTGGCAAGGGGAGTCGTTTGTCCCCGGGGGTAGCATCCAGGGAACGCCAAACTGATGTTAAGAATTTTTAGAATGAAAAATGTTTACCAGTTTTGGCAAACAGGAGGAGCGCGAGATCTCCAGTTGCCCCCGGATGCTGAAAATCCTAGCTACAGCCTACAGCTCTGATTGAAATTTATTATCTGTCACTTTTCGAAAATAAAATTTTGGATTTTAACGAACGCGGTGTTAATGCTTGACCATTTGTTATTCGAGTTATTGTAGCACTGAAGGCAATGGTTCTAAAGAATTTCTTTTACCCCTGCCCCCAAGCACCATGCTTAGCGCTTGAGGCATTCTGTAACGTTTTCGGCGTTACGTGTTTTCAAACGGTGTGACGGCCCTTACATTTTTTGCTTAATTGGAGAATTAAATTCAAACTAGATCGTGGTTGCCGCGAAAAAACAGCTTCCGTCTTGCGAGTATTGCCCTTAACCGCAACGCGTCGTTATCTTTCACTTCATGTCTCATCGCAAACGCCTACACGAGTGTGTGTATGCTCTCGTTCTGCTTAAAACCGGCGGCTTTAGCTCATCGTCTGGGTCATTCGCGTGACTTTCGCTGCGTTCTTCCCAGACGACTCTGATTCATCCTAGTTCCTTGGCTTCTTTCGCGGTCTTCCCTACCCCCTCTGCCTTCCTGTTCGACCGCCTGCTTTTCAAGAGCGTCAAGCACTTCTATTGTTACGCTTACAAGCGCCTGTCTCACTACTTAAGCCGGAATGAAACAATGACGGGAGGGAAGTTTTTAACACTTGTTTGCAAAAAGCTGCTCTTCTGCTTCTTTAATTTGCCGTTGACGTAAATCGACTACTTCCGAGTTACGCCGCGTTTTGTGAACCTCCCCCCCCTTTCGTGCTACAAAGAAAATATTCAAACAAAAATTGGATATTTTCGAAAATCGATTTCAGATTTTCTTTTTTTTTTCCCAATGCGGTTTGCATTGCTTGAGTCTCTGAATCGCTAAACCGTAACTGTATGAAGTATTGGGATATGTGCCAAATCACGGAGCTCGAAGATTTCTCTGTTTGTTTTGATTCAAAAATTGACCGTTTATTGAAAATCTCGTACGTGGTATTACTTTGTTAAATCTCCAGACTTTTCAGTCGTTTAAAACAGTACTGCCCGTAAGCTGTTAGTTTTTAACTAATGTCGGCAAAAGGACTTTTGTGTCGGCTTTAGGTGCTCTCATCAGCTGCTGTGAAGAACGTAATAATCCAACTCCAAAGATCCTTGATTATCACTTCCAGGACATCGAAATAGCCGTCCAAGGATTGTTGAGCAACTCCCCATTCTCAAAATCCTAGATTAAGACCAGTTAATTTTAGCTATATGTCTCTTAAAAGTCTTTCTTGAAGTCTATGGTTCATGCAGACATAACTCGTTTGAAGAACCTGGAAAAATATATCTTTCATTACCTCCCTATATTGGCCTTACGTCATCAAGCGTGTTTTATTGGAGTGGTAACGCCACCTGGATTAATGAACTGCTTGAATAGATTGTCTTAAATTCTCTTTGATGCTGTATTTATAGGATAATCAGCTGTGTGAAGAACGTAATTTTATTTGAATGAGATAAAATAGAATATTGTAAAGTCATTAGGTAATTTCGAAGCAGGAGAAGTAAAAAATGAGCAATGCCTTCGCCGGGACTCGAACCACGGACCTCTGGAATACGTGCCCAGCGTGATAACCACTGCACCACGAAAGCATGCGAAGAAGGCGGGAGAAATACCTTATAATATAATACAGATTTTAATACATTTTGCAATGCTTTATAAAATTGTATGAAAGTACAATGGAGTTTTCATGAATGTGGAATCGCGCGATGAATAATACGCCTACTTTTGAACCGCAAAATAACTGCAGATACTCATTCATTACCGATAGAATAAATAGGATATCGATAGCATAAACAGTCGATTATTACGCGTTGTGTATTATTATTATATACTGTATATTGACAATGAACTAAGCTATAGGGAGAAAATCTATACTATTAAAATCTATGCACGTCTGGCTGGCTGTTTGTGACATTATCTTCTGCAGAACGGTCGGGAGTAATGTTTCGAGAAGAGGTATCGCCGGATTCCAAAAATTCGTGGGACGCCATTTCAACCATTCTCATTTTCGTGGCAACAGTATCTCATGGCAACAGTATCACGCGCGGGAGATTTCCCCCCCCCCGTACAGTGTTGCCATTGCTCGAGTTGAAATCGTTGTGTTTGTTAATCAAAAATTCGTTAAAGTTTTACAAAATATGAAATCGTTCATAAAACGAATTCCAAATTTCAAATTTGGTAATCATCAAATCAGATATCAAATCAGATAATTGTGTACATGGAGAGAACAGTGTCAAAAAAATATCAAATGTGCATGTATAAAACTATTTAAAAAGAAAAAAAAATAATAAATATAAAATCTGAAAGGTTTTAGATTTTAAATTACATCCAAAGGGGCATTCTTTAAACATTTTGTATGTTACTTTTATTTATTGAATATCATGTTCTTCGCATTTAAACCATAAAATTCAGTGAAAGAACAATATCGCAAAATAATTTTAAATGGAGCATATCATTAGAATTTCCTACACACAGTCTCACGTGCCGCAGATAAAAATTCTTTTTTCCGTACAACGTTGCCATGGCCCTCTTGGAAATCCTCGAGTTTGTTGATCAAAAATTCGTTAAGTTTTACAAAATATGAATACGTCATAAACGAATTCCAAATTTCAAATTTGGGCTTCCAGATGCCCATATTCGCAGCAGGATGACGGCATTCAAAATTCGATGGCTTTAGGTACCGTCGTTTTATCACAATGCGAGAAACATACATACATTTATGCCCATTCTTCATTATTTAATTTCTTTAAATATAATACAGGGCTGCAATATTTTGTGGCAACAGTTTGAAAGTGATACAGACTTTTAATGTCTCCGACGCAAAATCGCAAAACGAAAACAATAGGCCTTCAGGAACAAAGCACTTTTGGACTAATAACAAGCAAAGTATATTAATGCTTATGTAATAGCAAGAGTATATTATTTTAAAATTTCATATTTTTAAAATCCATAAAATAGAGCGCGGTTTCAGACCTCTTGTGTTTACGTAACAGAAAACGAACGTCTGTACTTAAGGGCTAATGCAATATGATTTAGGGAAAACATTTTAGAAGACTAAGAACAGAAAAGCACAAAGAAAAGTATTTAATAACGTCCTACGTAGCCAAGAACTGGAATTACAACTTTTAAATAAAATTCCACTCCACTCAAAAAATTAATTTTAAGAGAACTTCACATCTCCTTAACTCCATATAGCGAAATTTTAAGATCTGAGATGTAATCGAAAGCAACATTTTTTTTTTTTTTTTTTTTTTTTTTTTTTTTTTTTTTTTTGTGTGAATTCTGCTGAAGAATTTTCAAATGAAGAAACTTCACCAACAGAAAACACTTCAGTTTAATAGTAATTAGTTGCTGTGAAAAAGAAATCATTGTGTTATTAAAAGGTAACACTTTTGAAATGTTATTGTTTTAATGAAAGTGACTACAAAATGAAAATTAGATGGCTATTATAACCGAAATTCTTAGTATTTCTTTGGTTCCTGTATAACAGGAATTCGCGTAGCACAGTATTTTTAGAAACCTAATTATTCATGATATTATTCAGTGCGCTAACCTCGCTTTATCTTACATACTAATCCTCTGCAAAAGATTTCACTAACATTTTCAGCCATGCATGGCTGTGGAGCTGCTATGAAAGGCTTATTTAGAAACCAACGAGATGTTGCAAAGTATTTTAAATTGCTACATTTCGTCCAATTCGTTCAAATTACGCTGTGTTCTATCTGATAGAAAACGTCAGCGCCTCTTCTAGTGTTTCTTTATGACATCCAGAATCGTTTGGAAATGTTTCTCCGGGAATTTATGCTGGTTAACTGATTCGTTTATATTTGAAATTGTAATATTGTTACGTAACACTTGACTGCAGGTTTGTGTTTGGGTATGTAAAGTTAAAGAATTTCGATCTCTGGCAAACTCGCTGTTTGTCGCTTGATGTTTCACCTCGTGCGAAAGAGATGGTTTATCTTGGAATATTCTGATGGACGCAGTTTCCTTTGCCTGAATTTCATTACAGATAGATTTTTTATTCAGTTAATTCAGTTCTGACTTCGTGGCAAGGCAAAAATACATAAAAACTCAACGTCTTCATTGAAAATTGCCGAATACATAAAAACATAAAACACTAAATACAGTTAAAAATTTTTTACAATTAAAATTATCTCCTACGTAAAAACTAGCAATTCGGTTAGCGGGCAAGATTTTTGGGTGCACAAAATTGAGTTTACTTTTGGTCCCACTCGGTAAAAAGACATTGAAGGTGCAAAGTTTTAAATGTAAGCAAATGGCGGCGTCATAAAGCGTAGTAGAACTTTGAACCACTTTTAAATTTTTGGAATTCTACAACTATTGCATGCAGATTAAGGAAAGGTTTAAAAAACCTTAACCGGAGTATAAAAACCAGATAATAAAAAAAGTTTTAAATAGTGCAAAGTTTTAAATGTAAACAAATGGTGGCGTCATAAAACGTAGTAGAACTTTGAACCACATTTAAATTTTTGAAATTCTACAACTATTGCATGCAGATTAACGAAAGGTTTAAATAACCTTAACCGGAGTATAAAAACCACATAATTCAATCACTGTCAAAGTCATTCATTTTTAAACGTCAGCAATTTACCAGCATATAAGAATAAAAATTCTAAGCTCACAGAGCCAGGTAACAGAGTGGGAGAATACATATTTATATAAGATTGCTGCAGCCGATTGCAACGAAAAAGGGAGACGCACAACTACATGTTATAGCAGTCCCATATGCGAGATAGATATGTATGTAGGTCAAGGAAAAAAAATCTTCTGAATCCCTTTTGGAAAAGTCAGTCTTTTTTCTCCGTATCTACAAATGCCACGCAAAAACATCGTTCAAATGGTTTTGGAGGGCGGTTTAAATGGAATTTTCGTTGAAATACGGTATCCGAAATTTTTCGCGATTACAATATTTCCTTTACTTCGTACAAGGAAGTAAAAATAGGGGAAAATGTAGGTAATTTTATGCTTTATAATGCGTGAAATATATCTTTCTGTGTAGTTTTGTTAAACATGTTAAAATTTGTATATTTACGTTGAAAACATTTCCGCCTTAATTTCATTATCACGAAGATACTGTCCAAAATCTCCATCAAAAGAAAATTCTGTAATTTCAGTTCCTAACTGCATGGAACTACATTGTTGAAGAATGATGTCTGTCTCTTTCGGATGTTTGAAGCCGTTTTACAAGACACTTCGAAAATGGCCCTTGAAAATAATCACCGTCGCACGACATACTAAAGTAACTGATTTTTCACTTAGGCCGAGGACCACTTTGACTTTCGCTTCCGGAAGACAAGAGCCTTCTCTTTATCGAGGTTTTCTACACTTTCGTTGCATTTAATGGTTAAGCTTCAAAATGAATAATTCTCCGATCTCATAAGTCACTAGAGTTTGCTCTATTTTACTAGATAATTGCACAGAATGAACTGAATAATTAGCCTTATGTCACAAAATTAGCGGCTGAATTTATCCATTTCTAGTTTGCTTTAATTCCACCAAACGATTTACGTGCTGTTAAGTGTTACGTGCAGAAGATCCCACAAACTAAAACATAGTGAAGCAGCTGGACATAATCACTCACACAACATACGTAAACAAATTTATCGAAATGCAAAAAAAGTACGCAGTTCTAAAGCCAAATAGACGGGTTACAGCCGAAAACATCGCGGAGAAGTATACTCAAGGCGAAAACGTCGCAGTATAAAACATCGTGGGAGAAAAGGATGGGATTGCCGCCACGTCACGGTAGTGAATGCCTGGAAGTTCTGTCTGGAACTTTCCAAGCCTTACGGACTTTGAGGAAACGGCGTTCGCCAAAGTCCTCATCTACTTTCTTCTTGCTTAAAAGCAAGATTGCTACAGAAAAGAATGCAAAGTGAAAACATCGCAGTTCTAAAACATGGCGGTACAAAATATCGTGGTCGAAAATAAAGCGGTTCAAAAACTTCGCAGTTTAAAAACATCGTCGTCGAAAATGTCGTAAAAAAATAAAACTCGTGAAATCGCTGAGAGATTAAATTTATCGAATTCGACCGTTCATGATCATTTGAAACGCCTAGGTTTAATCTCAAACCCGACATATGGGTTGCTCATGTTAAGTTCTTCAGCTTCAGTAGGCCGACAGAGCGTACTCCATCTTCAAGATCAAAACTCCCGAATCGAAACTTTGCAAACCAGTTTTGGCATTGGCGTTCTGTCAATACATCTTCTCCATACACATCTAATAATTGTTTTCTGTCTGGAACAGCATTTTTACTTTTACAGTAGTAAAAAAATCCGATGTGTACATTACATGACTTCCTTGTACGGAATACTAAATTATACGCAATTTTCCTGCATTTCATTTAAACATATTGAATTAAAAGTTAACGAATTTTGAATTAAATCTACCTCGTCGATAGCGCATAAAACCACAATAGAATAAATGCACTCTTTAAAGTTCACTATATGTATTTACTATAGCCACACTTCGGCGCTAGGTTCACTTAAAAGCGTTACATCTCATTCATTTTATAACTCAGAGTGGGCAAAAATTATAGCATCTAAAGAATTACAACAAGTTCTAGTCAAATACTATCTAAAAGGATGTACAAAAGAAATTAAACAAATAAAAAAAGAGTTTTTCGCAGACGATTTATCGCCGCTTACGTAATGCGCGTGCGCTACTAATTCAGTTCTCACTTCGCGGTAAGGCAAAAATGCATAAAAATTCCAAATATTTTCATTAAAAATTGAAAGATGTAGAAAAACCTAAAACACCAAGTGCAGTTAAAACAATTAATAAAAACTTTTTACAATTAAAATTACAATTTGTACGCAAAAACAAGCTCATAACAAATGATAACTCCAGAATGAATGAAGCATAATTTAATTCGCAATAATAAAAGACGACGTTACTTTGTTGTTGCGAAGCTTAGTTTCTAGAGATTGGCAAAAAATCAAATTTTCTGCAAAAGATTCAAATGTAAACAAATATGGCCGCTATCATAACCAAAAATTAGGCTTAGGGGCACTAAAAAAAAAAACCTTTAAATTGTAGATCATATCATAATTATTGCATGCAGGTTAACTAAGGGCATAAAAATCTTAACTGAAAGATAAAAACAACGTAATTCAAATCATGTTTAAAGCAAAAATTGCACGATTTACAAACTTATAAGGATAAATAAATTGAGCTGAATGAGCCGAGTAACAGAGTGGACATACATACATACATACATACATATATTTATATACTTTTGGTGCGGCCGATGGCAACCAAAATGCGAGTTGCACATCTACATGCTATACCATCCTTGTATACAAAATTTCAACGTTCTGAGACTACTCGTTTTTGAGTTATGTGAGATACACACATACGTACGTACAGACGCCACGAAAAAGTCTCTTCAGAATCCATTTTAAATCAGTTTTGTAATTATTTGGAGGGGGGAGAGTCCTTTATTCTGTCCTTACGTACGGATATCACTCAAAAACATCGTTAAATTGCATTCGATAGCTGTCCAAATAGATATTTCGTTGAAATGTGGTACCCGAAATTTACAATACTTCCTTTTTACTTCGTAAAAGGAAGTAAAGTATGCCGAAAATGCTGCATTTCCCTTTCCATATTTGAAAGGGCACCAGCCAAAAACTACTGTGTAGAAGTAATCGAACTTTTTCTCAAACGATCGTTGCTATATCACCTTGATTAATCGGGTTAAGTGTGAACTTACCTGTGAACAAATATGATAAAGCGCCCTCTGTTGAAAAAAAAAATTACTTTCCGAACAACCCAATATTTCTTTATCTGAGAAATGAGAATCGCAGTCTAGTGATTTATTTAAGAACATATCTATGCTTTTCAGGAAAAAAATTGTTTAGTATGTAAATACTATACTGCTTTTAATTTTTCATTTAAATTAATAATTGTAATGATTATACGCATTTCACTAAGTTATCCATTTTTTATTTTAGGTAAGTTTTGTGTGATTTAACTAATCTCCTCTGCAGCAGGTAAGTAAGTCTGCTTATTTTTTACTGGAACATATGAAAATAGCAATTCTATTTTTAAATTATGAGATATCTCTTTTTAAATGATGTTGTTAAAAGTAACTATTTATTGGTAATTTTACTTGTTTTACATTTTTACAGATTTTGAAATGCGAAATAAATTGTTTGCTTAAGTTCTGATTAATCTGAAGTTAAAAACAAGTTATCTTCTAAGCTTGAACTTTAGCTAAGTCGATTATTATAAATCCATTTTTAGCTGTATAGTTAGCAGTTTTAGCAGTGTACATTCTATTAATCTTTGGTGATTTGATTTTCAAGTTAAGGAAAATAATATTATTTTATATTACGATTATAAAGGTTTTTTTTTTAACATTTTGTGTGTTGCCTTTATTGATTAAATATCATGTTCTTCGTACCATAAAATTCAACATCCATATCACAAAATAATTTAAAAAGAGTAGTATATCTTTAGAATTTCCGATACATTCTTGCGCGTTGGAGATAATGTTTTTCGCGTACAGTGTTGCTATTTGTCGCTTTGAAATCGTTAAATTTGTTAATCAAAAATTAGTTGAAGTTTTACGAAATATAAAATGGATTAAGAAATTCAAAATCTGGGCTCCATATGCTCATATTCGGGTGGAAGAATACGTTGTTCAAAATTGGATGGCTGTAGGTGCCTTTTTTTCACAGTGCGAGAAGCGTACGTAGCTTCATGCAAATTCTTTATTATTTAATTTTTCTTTAAATATAATGCGGAGTTCTAATATTTGGTGGCAACTGTTTGAAAAATGAAGCTCCTATTATAGTGAACCGACGCAAAATGTTAAAACGAAATTAATAGCCCTTCTCGGCCCCTTTCGGCCAATAAAGGTAAAAATCAATGAAATTTACGATTTGTAAGATATTTTTAAATATTTTCTTCTTAAAAAAACGTTTATCATCTGCATAGCTATTCTGAAACCGAAGAAAGGTTTTTAAAGTAACCTGCACAGTAAAAATTCTAGAATGTTGTCATTTGCTTTGGTTACTTTTTTTTTCTGTTAAAATCATTAATTGAGAAAAATCGCAAAAAGAAAGTCAACGATTGTCCTTGTTGATGAGAATGTACGTGAAATACTATAGAATGTTATAGCCTGGAACAGTAACCTTTTTCTTTTAGTTGTTTGATTATTTTAAACTCCTTTTGGCTATTCTATTTAATTAATTTTGTGCAGTATACTGATTTAATTTACACTTAGCTAGACAGTCTCTCACACCTGATGTTTCTCTTTCGGTTATTTACATTCGTTTTGCGTATATTCATTCCATTTCGCGCCACCCCACGACGCTATTCGGGGGGGAAAAAAAAGAAATTGATCTATTTGTTTGGGAGGAACGGATGACTCGGGTTCCGGCGTCCAAATGTCGGGCGCCTGGCTGTCTTGCGGGTGTGCGTGCAATACTGGATGACTAACGTTGGCGATGACTTATTAAAGCTCCAGTCATCTCGCCATCAGCGACTCTCTTCTGATCTTCACGTGCTATGATGATCTTTCTCTGCCCCAACGCGTCAAGCGCCTGGGCGTTAGTCCCAATTTTATCTCCGCTCACTTAGCCCCACAGGAAGACTTCCTGTCGCCGAGCGAAGGACTAGCCACTGGAATGCACTTAATCGGTTGTTCAGGCTTTCTGTTGAAACATGAAACAGATTCTGAGGAAACCGAACGCACCATTTTGCTTTTCTTCCTTGGCATTTCATCGATAAGATAAAACAGATTACTCCTCTTTACTGATGTGTATCTTATGTGCACAAATTGTACATTGAGAAATTATCGATTATGTCAGTAAGCACAACCTGAAATTTGATTGTTCAGCTTCTTCAATTCTAAGCATATCCCTGAGTAACAGATGCTCAAACTTTTTAGCAGAACGTTAATGACTTTGCGCGACACATTTTACTCCAGGTAATTAATTGCACGGCATTTTCCAAAGGGACTTTGTCCCTGAGGACTATTGTTTTCGTTTTGCGATTTTGCGTTGGAAATATTCGAAGTCTGAATCGCTTTTCAGTGAATTCTTTTTTTATTGTTGCCACCAAATCTTGCAGCGCTGTATTATATTTAAAGAAATTAAATCTGCATAAATGTTTGTATATGTCTCCAAATGTGATAAAACAACGGTACCTAGAGCCATCCAATTTTGAATAACATATGTTTCCACTTGAATATGTGCATCTGGAAGCCCAAATTTGGAATTTGTTTTATTTTCTACTTCATATTTTGTACAACTTTAACAAATTTATGAGGAACAAACTCAAACGATTGAAAAGCGAGCCATGACAACACTCTACGGAGGAAAAAATCTTTTTATCTAAAGCGGGCAGAACTGTATATCGGAAATTCTAAAGACAGACTCATTTTAAAATTATTTTTCGATATTGCTGTTGAACTGAATTTTGTGGTTTAAGTGCGAAGAACTTGATATTTAATAAATAAAGGTAACAACAAAACGTTAAAAAAAAACCCTCTGAACGTAATTTAAAATCTGAAACCTTCCAGATTTTCTTTTTTTGGGGGGGGGCTTAAAACTAAACAAATATGATGTGAACACCGCGTGACTTCCTTGCACGACCTATTAAATTATACACATCCTGCATTTCATTTATTTTCTCGAATTTCATTAGAGATATGTATCTCATTGAATTAATTCAGTTCTCGCTTCGTGGCAAGACGAGATTATATAAAAATTCAAAGCGTTTTCACTAAAAATTGTAAAATACGGGAAAACTTAAAACTCCAAATACAGTTAACAAAACAATTTTTACAATTAAAATTACAGTTCCTACGCAAAAACAAGCAATTCGGCCAGAGAGCAAGAAGGCGCATTTTTCGGTGGACAAAACAAAGTTTCGTTTTGATCCCACTGGGCAAAACGAACTGAAAGTGCAGCAGAAACACTTAATTCACTATTCTACTAAGTTTCAATTGTAAACAAATACGGTTGGTATGGTAAAAAAAATATAAGGCTTAGCCCCACTTAAACAACTTTTCAATTGTTGATAATTCTACAACTATTGCATGTAGATTAACTAAGGGTTAGCAACCATTCAATGGTGAGTATCGCATGTATGCGAAAAGCGTTAAGCTCTGTGTAATCATATATCTTACTATGTTTCTACTCTGCTGTTCTGCGTCTTCTTAGCATAAATAAATGTTTGTCATGTAGATGGAAGACGTCATTTTACTCTACAGGCACAAAATTCTTAACCGGAACATAAAAATAACGTAATTCATTCACTTTAAAATGTTCAGTTTCCCAACATCTAAGAATAAAAAGCTTGAGCTCACGGGAGCCTCATATATATATATATATATATATATACACACACACACGGTGCGTTCCATTGTAACAAAAGATCGGTGCATAATTGCATGCTATAGCAATGCCGTGTACAAAATTTTAGCGTTTTGAAGCTTCTGGCTTTTGAGTTATGCGAGCTATGTTCGCAAGAAAAAGGATCTCCTCTAAATCCACTTTACAATCCGTTTTGGGAAAAAGAGTCGTTTATTCTATCCGTTCGTGCAGATGTCCCGGAAAAATATTGTTTAAATGGATTCGAGACCGGTGAACATGAATATTTTCGTTGAAATACAACACCCGACGGAATTAGTCGCGATTTTAGTACTTCGTAAAAACACAGTGTCCAATGATAAGATTCTTTTTTTTTTTTAGTAAAAATGCGATGTATGCTTCTCTCTAGTTTGGTAATTTTAAATTATTAGTCCAAAGGGATTTAGTCCCGAAGGACTATTACTTTCGTTTTGCGATTTTGCGTCGATTCACTCTGAATGCCCGTTTCACTTTTTAAAATGTTGCCACTAAATGTTATCGCTCTGCATTAAATTTTAAAAAATGAAAAATCTGCATAAATGTATGCATGTTTCTCGCATTGTGATAAAACCTAGAGCCATCGAATTTTGAATGACGTAATCCTACTGCGAATATGGGCATCTGGAAGCCCTAATTTTGAATTTGAAATTTGCTTTATTATCGATTTTATGTTTTGTAACATTTCAACGAATTTCTGATTAACAAACTAAATGATTTCAAAGCGAGCAATGGCAACACTGTACGAAAAAAAAAACATTTTTATCTCCAGCGCACGAGACTTACGGAAATTCTAAAGATATGTTCATTTTAAAATGATTTTGCGATATTGATTTTGAACTGAATTTTATGGTTTGAGTACGTAGTACATGATATTTAATAAAAAAAGGTAGCACACGAAACGTTAAAAAAACGCGCCTTTGGACGTAATTTAAAATCTGAAATCTTTCAGATTTTTTTTTAGCATATATTTATTTAAAGGATGTGACAGATTAAAAAGAAAATTTCATTAACTAAAATTTTCATATTAAAGATTCTATGCAACGCGCGAAGTTTAATTCACATTATTTGCATCTTTCGAGTTGAAAATCTGTCATAATGCCGTAAGTCTCTTGTTAAGATGTACGTTATATATTTTTGAAAATCTTAATATAAACGTGGAATAAATTTCTTCCATAACTGATCTGTAAATTTCCGAATCTTAGTTCCATACAAAACAACAAAAAAAAACTTATATCTTTGTTTTCTTAAGTCTAAATACAACCCGCGGGTAAAATTCGTGAAGCGTGAAGGTGCAGCGCAAATTTGCTCACTTTTTCTCTTGTTTTCCGTCTGCAGTTATCGTAGAAATGAAACCAGCCATCTTATTCTATTTCCACGAGCTCCCTGTCGTGTTATCTGACAATACACTCATTAATGAGCGTCGCTCTGCGTGTGTCCAGTGATCATCTTCATCTGTAGTTCGAAGGATGGTGCAAAAGTAATATTATTATTGTCCTCTGGCAAAACTGAATAGTCTAATGCTTTGTAATCGTTCGTTGTTTAAGATAGCATCGGCTATTGCAGCAGCCGCTCCCTTTGGAAGGTTGTTTATCTATGAAGAATGCTTCAATTCTGTGCAAATAAGAACGAAGATTTAGGCCTTCTATATTCTGATTTGAAGACCTACCTTCATTCTTTATATTTGCGTGGAGGATAATTTTTTATTTGTATTGTATTGTCTTCTGTGCCTTGTTTTAAATAAAATTATCCATGGTTAATTGCTCAAAAAATTTATGCGCAGTTGAAGAGGAGCTTATTTTCTTCCAGTTTGCAATGTATGTATTAAAATTATTCCTGACTGCTTTTTAAGAACAAGAAATTGAAATTAGCGGAAACTAAGAAACACGAAAGGCAAAATATTTCCTGTACCTCCAAAAAAATGGTACCAAAAGAGTGGTAATTCCGCGGCAACCAAATTATCGCGTGACATCACAACGATTTGTCTTTTATTTCTAGTTAGAGGTTGTGTTCTGTTGTGTTTTTTTTTTTTTTTTTTTTTTTTTTTTTTTTTTTTTTTGACGCGTCAAATAAAAAGGCAGCATGTATTGTTTTTGAATATTAAATGTCAGGCGAATTGCGTAATTCTGAGATTTAGAATGCTGGGTATAGTTGTTAATTATCTTAATTCCCCCCTTTCTTTAAGTCAACCATTTTATTGGAGCATTTTAATAAATTATTCAGGAATTATTTGGGTACTAGATGTTAATGCTTAACTTTCGAGGAATCATAATTCCTTTCTTGCTATTTGTTCTCAGCGTGTAATAACATTTTTACAATTCCAAAAATGAATAAAATATACTCCCAAATAAGGCAATTTCCATTTTCAGTGTACTTATAAAATTTTAGTATACGTAGCTTTTATTCGCTTTTTCCTCATTTTACGATTTAATTTTTATTTTATTGAGACAATTTTCCTCACTTTGGTTACAGTTTTAACTTTTTTACTTCCTTCTGCGTGGTAAAGGTAGTATTGTAAACGCAAAAAATTTCGGGTATCTTTATTTCAACGAAAGTATCCATTTTGGCCGCTCTCGAATTGATTTGAAAGACGTTTTCGCGTTACATTTGTACGTACGGAGAAAGTAAAGGAATGTTTTTCCCAAAACGGAGTGTAAAATGGCTTTAAAAATGCATTCAGAAAAGATTTTTTTTCTTGACATCTGTACGTACGTTTGTATGTGTCTGGCATAACTCAAAAAGGAGTAGGCTTAGGACGTTGAAATTTTGTATATACAGAGGCTGTTCGCACATTTTTTAGACGATTTTTGTAAGCGGTGATAAAAAATCGTTTGCTGCAAAAGAAGTAATTGCCATTGTACTATGTTTTTAAAAGTCAAAATGATCTTCTGTGGCTTGAAAGTTTTGTTTTTATTCAAAATGGCGAATTTAACGAAGCAGTGGTTCGAAGGCTACATTGACGCTCTTTGCGAAGAGAAATATGCATACTCCGTTATCCAAAAACGATGTGAGAGTCACGATTTTGTGATATCTAAAGCGTCGATGGGTAATATCATCGACAAGAAAAGAAAAAACGTCAAATTGGAGCCTCCAGTAGGACAAAAATTCCAAACAAGTATCCCAGGAAAAAACGGGAGATCTTCGACTATTGCAAAGGTACGTTGTTTAATGTTAAAAGAAAATCCCCCCAGTCAAAGGACATTTGCAAAATCTTTAAAATGCTCGGCGTCCACTGTAAACAAAATGATAAACGTTGATTTAAATCTTAAGAAAGCGAAAAGACGCAATGTGCATCGTCTTCTTCCCAAGCATATCGCTCGACGCAGGACACGCTGCAGAATTGTATAAGAGAAACACTTATCTAAAGAAAAATGGAAAACAGTTGTCACAATAGATGAAGCATGCGTGTATTTAAACGATTGTAACAAAAAAAGAGCCATTTATTATCATAAAAGGGGAGGAAAAAATTTGAAGTACATAGTTCAAAGAATCGAAAGAAAGTTTTCTAAGGGATTCATGGCAGGGAACCTAGTTTAACAAATTTAAAACGGATTAGGTTCTCATTATTTTGATGCTACCAACAAATGCTAATATTTTATATAATCTGTAACCTGTTTATACTCGTATAAGAAGATGAAATAAAATTACCAAGGAGCATTTCAGTAATAATTTTTTTTAAAAAATTTATAAAAATGTGTTAATTATTACGATACCTAATGAATGTAAAATTAAACATGGGAGCGAAATCTAGGGCAAACAAAGACGAGCTGGAATTGATTTGATGGAAAATGGTGCAACGTATATACACTCTGAGACAAAAAAAAAATGACGCACCACGACGCACCGAGAAGATATAAAGCAAATTGGACACAAATTGATATGCATACAGGTTTCGACGGAAAATGCAAAATTTTACATTTTGGCTGCCAATGAATGAACGGTTGTCGCTACAGCGCATCTGATCTGCGCAACTGACAGGATATTTAAGAGACGAAATTACGATTTCATGTCATAAATTCTTCACGAATTTCATTCCGTGTAGTCTGGTAGACAGTAACTATGGCTCGCATACAGGTGCGCGAACGATATTCGCAGATGTGAGAATTTGAGAGAGGTCGTGTAGTTGGGTTTAAAGAAGCCGGTTGGTCTTATCGGCGAATAGCTCGACATTTGAGCAGGAGCGATGCCACTATTAGACGATGTTGGCAGGAATGGGTGAACCATGGCCGCACACAGCGTCAAGAAGGAAGCGGTAGGCCTAGAGATGCATCATTATCATCGATTGTGCGTGCAACTAGTGTTTCAGTGACCGTAAAAACCATTCATAGACGGCTCACAGAAAGGTGGCTGAAGTTACCCCGCCCCTTGCGCCGATTACCATTGACCTCTGTACAACGTCAAGCCCGTTTGGCCCGTCAAGCTCAAAAACAGAGTTACTCATAAAAACTTACGACAAGCACGCTGAAGCAATCAGCAACACAGCCTTCAGGTTGTAACGGTCATGACAACTTCACAACAAAGAATAAGTAAAGTACAGCTCCCAACTCGGTCGATCGCTGTCAAGCTAATCTCTGAATTCAAGACACTACTGAATTCAAGATAAGATATTGGGCATCTCCCATTCCGTCAAGTGAATAACACTCACCCCCGACAAACTAAGCGCAGGCGTTCAATCACTGTCCCAGAACCTAGGAGGGATCGGCGCCAACGCACCGGGAGTAACTGGGACCCCAGGGCGCCACTAGTCGTCGATTTGCTGCCTACAAGTCGCTCGGGCTGCCCGTTGCAGAGGGACATTACCCAGCAAACCCGGGGCGCTATCTTCGGGCTACTAGAGCCAACTGCTGTAAGACGTGTCAGATCCACGGGCCGGCCAATAGGTGACATTTACAGGGCCACCAGAACCACTAAGTTCACAATATGTATAGCCCGTGGCCAAGACTGCCTAGGTACAGATCCTAGCCAGTAGCTTCGCAAAGTTCTCTACGTCGACCCCCTGGGGTGTACTGGATTCAAGATACACAACTCCGCGTAAAGGCAGGGTATATAGTTTTTGATCTGCCTTCGAGAATATTCCCGAGAAAACTGCTATGCATGAGTTTTAGAATGTTCTCGCTCCCTCTTCTATGGCATAATTAATTTTGTCGCCAAATGGGCAATTTCACACCAAATATGGCAACCCTGCCTTTTCCTTTCACTTTCTGGCGCCTCTAATCCCGTTTTGCGAGGAAGCTATCTCACCGCAGCTGGGCTTTCGCAACAATATTGAGAAATGAGTAAAAGCGTCGCCACTCGATGCATTATTCTATTTCATTACGGCTGATCCGAAGTTTAACTCAAAATTCAGTAGCATGTCTGCCCCACTGGTTGGGATCAAATGCTGAAAATCTGTCTACCTGCATTTTCTGAGATGTTAATACTATATACACCGTTGAAAAGCCCAATGCACAAAATTACACGTCTGATATCTGGAAGGAGAAACAGCCGCAACATCGAAACTTTTCAATCCGCCTTTGTTGGTATCTACAGTAGGCTTTAAGAACTGTCGTTTTACAGAATTTCATAGAATCTGAAATTATTCAATGATATCTCGAATCGATAGGACGCTGTAAGTTAAAAATGAATTATATTTCAGTTTAAGAATGTACTCTGTTAAATTGCTGAATAGGCAATGCATGCAATTAATATCACCTGGTAAAAGCATCATGAGTTATGCACTTTCTTTTCCATCCTCGCATTTTCGGAAACTCCCCCGATAAGCTTGCGTCACGTGGTTTATATGACAGGCGTTATATTTAAACCCTCTGCGATCTTCACCCTGCTCGCACGTGAAACACCCTCTTTTCTGTAGCATCATCACCTCCGATAAAGGAAATCCGGGTAGAAATCATTCACCCTTACCCCCTTGGTTGTTCTAAAATGGGGTGCTGAGCTGAACGAGAATTGTGTGAAAGTGTCAAGCTCTTTAGCTGGAAGTCGCGCCTGTATACCTCCCTTTTATTATTCTTTGACGCCGTTCAATTTTTTTTCCTGTGATGTCTGAAGAGTTTCGTGTTGTGATGGCAGCGAAATACCTCGTGAATACTGAGCCTGATAATAGTCTTAATATTAGAGGAAAAAATCTAATGTGTGCACCACATGACTTCCTTGTAGGGAATATTAAATTATACGCATTTTGCATTTCATTTAAACTTATTGGATTGAATTAAATCTACTTCGTCGATGGCGCATATACCACAATAGAACAAATGCGCTTTTTAAAATTCACTCTATTTGTTTACCACACCTACACTCTGGCGCTAGCTTCACGTAACAGCGTTACATCGCTTTCATTTTATAACTGAGAATGAAAAAAAATGTATATCATCTGAAGAATTATCTAATCGTTGCCATTTGTTCTGTTCAAATACTATAATGAATCTAATACTATGTGGAAAAAAAATTGAACTAAAAAAAGAAAAAATTTTTCACAGACGATTCAGTATTTCTCATTCAATTAATTTAGTTTTCACTTCGCGACAAGGCAAAAATACACAAAAAATCAAAATATCTGTATTAAAAATTACGAAGCAAATCTTAAACACTTATTTCCTCGAAGAAATTCAAGAATAGATTAAGCATGATTTAATTCTCAATAATAAAAGAAGGCTTTTTCTTTTTTGTTGCGAAGCTTAGTTTCTCTAGGTTGGCAACAAATCCACTATTCTGCTAAGTTTCAAATGTAAAGAAATATGGCCGCTATCATAACCAAAAATTTCGCTTAGCCACACTTAAAAGAACTTTTAAATTGTTGACAATTCCACAATTATTGTACGCAGGTTAACTAAAGGCTTAAAATTCTTAACCTAAAAATAAGAACAACATAATTCAATCATTTTTAAAGCAAAAATTGCAAATTTACAAACTTATAAGAATAAGGAAACTGAGCTGACCGAGCCGAGTAACAGAGTGGATAAATATATATATATATATATATTTATACACTTTTGGTGCGGCTGATTGCAACGGAAATGCGAGTTGCACATCTACATGTTATAGCAGCCCTGTATACGAAATTTCAACGTTCTGAGGCTACTCGTTTTTCAGTTATGCGAGATACATACATACCTGCGTACAGACGCCACGAAAAAAATCTTTTAGGAATCCATTTTAAGTCAGTTTTATAATTATTTGAGAGGAAAAGAGTTTTTTATTCTGCCCCTATGTGCGCAAATTTTAGCATTTAATGAAAAAGGGCGCTGTTAAGAAGTGCGTCTATTTTTCCAACAGTGCGTCCAAAAAAGTCTCTCCATATTTCCTCGAAACCTTATTATTTATCCATCTACGTAGTTCTCCGCGGAATTAATGTATGTGCTTTTTGGATATCGAAGGTTTCTTTGTTCGAATTAATGTAAAATTTCCAAATAATTATGTGGTGGGTGTGATGGGTATTTAAGTTATTTTTAAATATGGATATACACACTTAGACAATAAAAAGACGGACCACGACGCATCGAGAAGATATAAAGTAAATTGGACCCAAATTGATATGCATACAGGTTTCGATGGAAAATGCAACATTTTACATTTTGGCTTCCAATGAATGAACGGTTGCCGCTACAGCGCATATGATCTGCGCAACTCGCAGGATATTTAAGAGGAGAAATTACGATTCCAGGTCATAAATTCTTCACGAATTTCATTCCGTGTAGTCTGGTAGACAATAACTAAGCCTGGCATACAGGTGCGCGAAAAATATGCGCAGATGTCAGAATTTGAGAGAGGTCGTGTAGTTGGGCTCAGAAGCCGGTTGGCCTTATCGGCAACTAGCTCAACATTTGAGCAAGAGCGATGCCACTATTAGACGATGTTGGCAGGAGTGGGTGAACCATGGCCGCACACAGCGTCAAGAAGGAAGCGGTAGGCCTTGTGAAACGACAGACCCTGAAGACCGAGCAATCGTCAGAGCGGCACTCAGAGCCCCAGATGCATCATTATCATCGATTGTACTTGCAACTAGTGCTTCAGTGACCACAAGGACCATTCATAGACGGCTCGCAGAAAGGGGGCTGAGGTCACGGCGCCCCTTGCGCCGACTACCACTGACCTCTGTACAACGTCAAGCCCGTTTGCAGTGGTGTCGGGCTCATTCGCACTGGAATGTCACTGACTAGCAGAATAGTCTTCATTGATGAGTCCCGCTTTGAACTGAGCCCCGATGACCACCGAAGGCGAGTCTGGAGACGCTCCGGACAGCGGTGTGATACCAACCTATCTTCCGGCACACAGGCCGATAACCAGGAGTGATGGTCTGGGGTGCCATTTCATTTCATAGTAGGACCCCTTTGGTTGTCATCCATCGCAACCTTACAGCACAGCGGTACGTCGACGAAGTTCTAAGGCTCGTTGTGTTGCCCTTCAAGTCACGCCACCATGGGCTTACATTTCAGCATGATAATGCCAGCCTCCGTACTGCACATGTTTCTACTGCTTGCCTTAGTGCTTGCCGAACATTACCTTGGCCAGCAAGGTCGCCGGATCTCTCTCCTATTGAACACGTTTGGAGCATTATGGGCAGGGCCCTCCAACTAGCTCGGGATGTTGACGGTCTAATGCGCCAGTTGGACAGAATTTGTCACGACATCCCTCAGGAGGACATCCGCAACCCTATCAATCGATGCCAAGCCGAATAACTGCTTGCATAAGGGCCAGAGGTGGACAAACGCGTTACTCACTTTTTCACTTTGTGAAGCTCTAGCACTTCAATAAATCATCCAATTTTTCTCAAACTATAATTATTTGTTTTTCTGTACATGTACATCACTTCTACCGATTTTCGTCCCATTCGAATAGCTCCTTCTTGGCGAGTAGTTTTTTTTTTCTTTTTTTGTTGTCTAAGAGTGTATTTTGGCCCTGTTACTTGTAATGTCTAGTTACTAAACTTTCAGTGTGATTGCTGAGGTAAGTGCAGGAACCAGACAGGGAAAGGGTTAAAAGAATCCTTTATTAGTATTTATAAGAGTCTTTAATATTCATAATGCATCGTCTTGACACTAACAAACTACGCCTCGCTCGGACGGTTAACTGCACATGTTTCTACTGCTTGCCTTAGTGCTTGCCGAACATTACCTTGGCCAGCAAGGTCGCCGGATCTCTCTCCTATTGAGCACGTTTTGAGCCTTATGGGCAAGGCCCTCCAACCAGCTCGGGATGTTGACGATTTAATGCGCCAGATCTAACGTTCTAACGAGAACTAAACTTAAAATTCAAAGATATTGTTGCATGAGTGCAAGTTCGCAATGAATTGAATGCACAAGTCGTTAAAAAGTTACTAAAATTTATTCTTTTCACACGAAATAAAACAAAATACTGAAATATTTCCTCACAGATATTCGTACGATATCTCAAACGTTAAACAGAATTCAATTCAAAACAGATAGTTAATCGAGTCTCACAGCGAATTCACTACAATCAATCACTGCATTAAGTAAGCAAACAGTTCGCTTTAAACAGCTACAACTGCGGATGAGATGAGGTGTTTTAATTCGGCTTTTATAAGCATTTTAACTATTCACTAGAATATTCTAGTAAAACCTATTTTCTCGATGGCAACAGAAATTTCAAGATATTCCTTTATTAAATATTAAATGCACGCGCTTTTATTTTTACTTTTCCGACGTAGCTTTCTTTTCAAAAGTCGTCTGCGTTGCATGGGGAAAATAAAACAATTTTAATTACAATTCTAAATAAATACGAAATCCGTAACAATATTAACAGAATAGTAGAATTTTTCCCAGGGCTCAAAGAATCCTGCTACCTTAAACCGCGTCAAAATCTAGTGGCAGCAGAATAATGTAATAGCAGTTACGCCACTTTAACCGGCAACAGAGGTACAGTATTTTCCCACTTTCTCTGAATTTCTCTTCTAGAGCTCAGAATTTAAACCTTTTCTCGTACTGGTAGAATTTACATTTCATCACGCGCGCTACCAAATTTGCATATTCTGGCCTTGACAATCAGGGGAATGAAAGCATAAACTTTAACTGGTTAGTCAAAATAAATATAAATCCCTACATACTAATCGTATATCATATCATTCATACATACCGATTCCAAGTATGTGTGTATGTGATGCATCAATGAAAATTAAGTTGCCTTTGGAACAGCAATTTTTTTGACAGTTTGAAAAGATCGAATCGTTATTTCTTTATTCAATTTTTTTTTTTTTTTTTTGCTTCCCAGGAAATGACATTGTTGCAGTAGTTAAATCTAGAAGTATAAGATGTTTAGCGTTCCACTTCGACGGGTTAGTAGCAAACATATAATCCGTTGCAAATTGCGTGCAGAAATGACAAGTTTGACAAGACTTTGAAGTTTCACAAAACTTGCTGTTGGGGATCTTTCTATGTGATGTATGAAGACTTTCTTAGATGGCCGCGGATTTCTTAGATTTTATGCACTCAAGGAATTTGAATCATCTGCCTAGATAACTTTTAATACAGAGTGTTTGACATCCCTTATTCTGAACTATCTTTCGACACCGCAATTTCCAGGATAATAATGCCTTTCGAAGTGTCAGAAGAAGTATTCTATCCCATTCCTCCCGAACAGCTTTACAGAGTCCTGTTAGGGTTTTGGGACAACGTTTGGATGATGCAGTTTTTTAAAGTCCGAAAGCACAAAAATCCTCAGGTGACACATCAAGAGATTGAGTAGGGATATCCGTGAAGGGTATGGCCTCGACACCAGTTTTTTGTTCCATTTCTTTTAGGAAATTTATAGTGGATTTTGATGTGTGACTCCTAGCTTTGTCCCGATGGAGTCTCACAGATGGATGGTTCTGTGGGTAAAGCGATGGTATTTCATTCAGAAAAATGGGCGATAAAATAGGTTCCTGATAGTATTTGGAGTTAATCTTGACATTTCTTTGCGCCCTCTTTATTTTTAACTTGCCATTATAAGAAAAACCGGCAACAATCCTGAATCCCTTAAAAACTTTCTTTCGATTCTTTGAACCATGTACTTATATTTTTTTCTTCCCTTTTGTGATAATAAATGGCTTTTTTTGTTACAATCATTTAAATACACCCATGCTTCATCTATTGTGACAATTGTTTTCCATTTTTCTTTGGATAAGTGTTTCTCGTATAGAATTCTGTAGCGTGTCCCGCGTCGAGCGATATGCTTTGGAAGAAGACGATGCACATTTCGCTTTCTTAAGATTTAAATCAACGTTTATCATTTTGTTTACAGTGGACACCGAGCATTTTAATGATTTTGCAACTGTCCTTTGACTAGGGGATTTTCTTTCAACATTAAACAACGTACCTTTGGAATAGTCGAAGATGTTCGTTTTTTCCTCGGATACTTGTTTGGAATTTTTGTCTCACTCGAGGCTCCAATTTGACGTTTTTTTCCCCTTTCTTGTTGATGATATTACCTATCGACGCTTTAGATATCACAAAACCATGACTCTCGCGTCGCTTTTGGGTAGCGGAGTCTGCATATTTCTCTTCCGAAAGAGCGTCAATGTAACCTTCGAACCACTGCTTAGTTAAATTTGTCATTTTGAATAAAAACAAAACTTTCAAGCCACAGACGATAATTTTGAATTTAAAAACATAGTACAATTGCAATTATTTCTTTTGCAGCAAACGATTTTTTATTACCGCTTACCAAAATCGTCTAAAAAATGTCCGAACAGCCTCTGTAGTCTGGAGGAGAAATTTTGTTTAACAGATAGCTTAATGTTTATGATGTCTGCAGACTTTTAATGCGGAATTTGTTTTCCTTTAGAATATTCTGAAAATATGTTAAATTCGTTTGAATTCAAAATTTCATCTCGTTTTAAAACTAAACTAACAGCTTAGTGATTGAAAAAATATTGATTAATCGTCGTTTAAAAGCACTACATAAAACAAATGAAGGTTCTGTTATCAGGACAGGATTCAGAAGTGTATGTATGCATGTTTATGTGGATGTGTTTTCATGTATGCATGTATATATGCAAGTATGTAAGTGTGTGTATACATATACACATATATGCACATACATACGTGCATACATTCATACATTTCCGAATTCGGTCCCGATAACAGAACAATACCCTAATTAATTTCATTATGAAATATGCAAAAACGAAATCGTGCTATGCTGTGTTAGAATTAGAAGTTTTACTTATTTTTCGTAATAAACGAAAGCGAATGACGTATTAAACGCTTTAATTTTCATTGAGTTTGAAGAAATATGATATGGGCTAAAATTTAAGAAATTGAAATTTATGATTCGTAGACCGTTTAATAAAATAAATATCCAAACACTTTCCAACCGAGTTTCAGAAACATTTTTATGTATTTTGCTTGCTATTAAATTAAACCTTGTATGTATCTGGATAGACTTGCCTTTGAGGAATCTGATACTTATGTATTTTGACATTTTCTGTTTTTAGTTAAAGGGAAACAGATAAATGCGATATAAATTAGAATGAATCGGAATCGTTCTAAAGCTGTTAAAAATTTTGATATCGGATGAAATTTGCTGAATTTTAGTTTTTCTTCCTCAGCTTTAGGAAAACTTTTCAAACACGCGAAACTTTCTAGTGATAAAATGTGCAAAATCTGGAAAATGTTTTATAGGGATGTTTACTGTATTAAGGAGTAATAATGTTTTTTTAACTTTCATCCATTTTATGCCGACGGACTTTAATTATAAAAACACAGGTTTGTATAATCAGAAGATTTGAAATATGGAGAATTACTGCTTTTAAATTCGTACCATAAAAGAAAATTAGTATTATTTTTTAAATGATTTGAGGTTTACTAATGACTAAGGTAATTAAATATTACATAAATACCTCTGTTAGAACAGTATTATTCTAACATAGGTATTTTGACATAAAATCGGACTTTTTCTGAAATAAGATATAAATTTTTTCCGTATTTCTGTTCTGTAACTCAAATTATGCATAGATATCAAATTTTGTAATTTTTGGTGAGAAATTAAAAAATTTAACTTGTCGCTTTTTAGTCCAAAGGGGCTTTGTCCCTAAAGGACTACTGTTTTCATTTTGCGATTTTGCGTGGGAAACATTAAAAGTCTGTATCACTTTTCAAACTGTTGCCACAAACTATTGCAGCCCTGTATTATATTTAAAAAAATTAAATAATGAAGAATCTGCATAAATGTATGTATGTTTCTCGCATTGTGATCAAACGACGGTACCTAAAGCAGTCGAATTTTGAATGCCGTCATCTGGCCGCGAATATAGGCATCCGGAAGCCCAAATTTGAAATTTGGAATTTGTTTTATGAACGATTTCATATTTTGTAAAACTTTATAACGAATTTTTGAGGAACAAACTCGAGGATTTCAAAGCGGGCCATGGCAACCTTGTACAGAAAAAAAAAACATTTTTATCTGCAGCGCGTGAGACCGTGTGTAGGAAATTCTAAAGATAGACTTATCAGGACTTAGTGTTCTGTGCATCATTTTAGGAAACATTGTAAATTCTGTAAAGGGTACTTATCCTTACGTTCTAAGTCCTGAACTGGAACAGGGAGCGGAAGGTACGCTATGTTCTGGTGTAACTGCTGGGCTGGAGAATAACTGCACGTGAAGGGATTTGAAATCCTCTTTTATTCAATCACTATTAAATACAAACCTCCCAGCTCGGAAGAGATACAGAACGTAAAAGACCGCACTTTGGTCAACTTAACAATCAAATAAATTTAAATAAATTAAAATAGAACTTAAATTAAACTTTGCTTCGCAGAGCAATTCGCGGAAGTTGGCCTCTATCTAAAAGGGTGCGTAGCAAGGTATACTAAATACTACCGCACTTTAATTTATTTTACAATGCAATCACGTAGTAAGCACTATGGCTTATAAATTTAAACTGCTAGCTGGTCAGGCGAAAGTTGAGCAGCGTGACCGTGATCTGAGGCAAAGCTCGCACACACCGAGAGGTTTCTACCTCTGGCTTAAATAGTGCTTGGCTGAACTTCAAAAATTAGCATAAGCTAAAAACGCGCGCTTCTTCTGACAGGAAGTTGAAGCAGAGAGGAGATAGAAAAGATTTAAATTAAAATAAACTTGGTTAGTTTAACTAAAACCTTACAGACTCAATTTAAAATTATAATGCGATATTGTTCTTCAACTGAATTTTATGGTTTAAATGCGAAGCACATTATATTCAATAAATAAAAGTAACATACAAAATGTTTAAAAAACGCCCCCTTGGACGTAATTTAAAATCTGAAACCTTTCGTTTTTTTTTTTTTTTTTTTTGCATTCAGTCTTCTACAATTAATGAATTACTTAACTTCAAGAATAATTCACTTGGCCGAATTCTTAATTTATGGTAATCTATTTTCCTTTTTTTCTCATTGATGCACGAGAGGAAAATAGGTCCATCGTTCATACTTTCAAATAATTTTAACAAAGTGCGTAAACCACATTTTCGTTATTATCGCTTATATTATGCACGTTAAATTTTAAAACGCACCAAAATGTAAATTCACATATATCTTAGGAAATTTGGAATAAAAAAACTAACATTTTGCAAGTAGGCTTAGAAAAACTTTAATATTTTGCAGATGTGCTTAGAAAACATCTACTTTAAGATGAATTTAAAAATTTTATAGGTTATAATAGAAAAATGTTTCCGAAAAATTTATGAAAAATACTTAAAAATACAAATTTTAAAAATAAAGCATAAAAATGTAAGAATTATATTTGGATTAAACCGAAATTTCGAATTCTGTAAGAACATATCAAGTAAGCTTAATAAAAAAAAAGAGGTATTAATAAATATATATCAAATTCAATTAACATTGAGGAGCTAAGAGAGTTTGAGAGCTACTTTTTTAAAAACTACTCACGCGATTTTTACAAAACTTGCTATCATTTGAGTCCTAGAATCGAAAACAAAAAAAAGGCATGTCATTTCAGAAAAAGTTCGATTTTGTGTCAAAGTACCTATATTAGAACAATGCTGTATATAAATCTAATACATATCCTAAGTCCCGCTTTATGATGAAGGCAGTTTTAATTTCGTCAGTATTCCCAGTAGAATGGGGGATAATAGAACTGTCGCTCCTTCCCCCCCGTAGTGTACCGTCTTCGTTACCTTAGTTTTGTTTTCTTCGGAAAATAATATCTTTCCTTTCATACATCTAATGCATCATATTGTTGAAAGTAAGAGAGTAACTGTGGAAAGAATCAGTATTAGCATTGTGCTATTCATTTGGAAATAAGATCGTAAACGGAAATATCAGCTATGTGTATTTCAAATCGTGTATTTTTTCCTTGAATTTTTTGTTTTAATTAATTCCTTGCTTTAAATAAATAAAGAAAAGTAGAATGTTCGGAAACGTGGATCATTAATATGTTGTTCCTGCTGTTAATAATATAAAGGCACTTCAGAAATAATGCAATTTTTCCTTGGATTTCAACAATGGTAATAAGCTTTGCGTAACTTGTAGCAGACACAACCGAGCTTGAATGCGAAAAAGAAATTAAGGCCATTTTTGTAAACTTCGGTATCTCAGTGGGACAGGCACACGCTTGATTGGCTGAGTCATGGACATGCGTACAGTTTTCCACCCAACTCGGTGTTAATGCTGCCCTGGTAGTCCCGAGAGCTAAACACTATTGAAAAGCATCATTTGTAATTGCCAACATTTACAGCAATAAAAGGCGTCGAAAATAAAATGCGTGGATGGACGCAGGCTGGAATAAACACAAAAATGATTGTATTTGTTGTTCCATCCGTATCAAATTCTCGTCTGTGCATTCCAAGCGTTGCGGGGAAGGGGAGAAAGTGATAAAAAATTAAATTAAAAATACGGGTAAAAGAAACGAGCTGCCGCTGCTGTTGTTGTTGGTAGAGTTCGGCGACCAAAGCGCTTGAATTCTTCTCTGGCTTTTGTCCGTCAGGGTTAGTTGAAGGTCACCACCGAGAAAAAGCACAGCAATAAAATCAGCGTATTTCTAAAAGCCGTGTAGCTTTCCATCAGTTTTGTTATTACATTTTTTCGTGGAATTTTTGTGTGAAACAGAGTGTAATGGGAATTTTTCGTGTTCTGTGAAAAGTACATGACCTTTCGAATTTTGTTTCTGCCGAATGTGTTCGACTACTTTGTAACAAATCCTCTCGACTGCTTGTCTAATTTCAAGATACTGAATACTGTCCATTTTTTTTTCATTTAAGATAGCAAAAGCTAGATTTAATATTGAAAAGGTTTCTTATTACGTTATTATATTATGCTAAAATATACCTAAAAAATGTTAAAAGCAATAACAAAACACTAAAATTTTTATTATTTTTAATTTACATATTCTGTAAAGCATGTGCTTTCATTCATTTGATTACTAATTTTGAATATATTTCGTTCAGGAGCATTTGGAAGAGTATCCCCCCCCCAAAAAAATACTGATTTATAGGCAACTAAGTAATTGCGGATTTTTTTTAGAAAATCAAAGACAATTTTTTCATGGAACTAAATAACTTTATTCTGTAGTGTATTGCCCATTTTGATCCATGACCTTTTGCCATCTTTCAGGCAGCATCATAATCCCACGTTCATAAAACTTCCGGTTTTTATTAGCAAAAAACTGAATCAGGTACGATTTGACATCATCATCATTATTGAAATTTTTACCATTCAAGGAGTTTTGTAAAGATCGAAACAAAAAGTAATCAGATGGTGCAAGGTCAGGACTATATGGTGGATGTGGCAAAACATCCCAACCGAGCTCCAATAATTTTTGCCGAGTGACCAAAGATGTGCGTGGCCTTGCATTGTCACGATGGAATACAACACCTTTTCGATTTGTCCATTCGGGCAGCTTTTCTTCAATTGCATGGTTTAATTTCGTTAGTTGTTCAATGTAGACATCAGAATTGATCGTTCAGTTGGGTGGTAAGAGTTCAAAGTAGACGATTCTTTTGTAATCCCACCAAACTGATAACAAAACCTTCTTTTGATGAATATCAGCTTTTGATGTTGTTTGAGTTGGTTCACCTGGCCTGCTCCACGATCTTTCCGCTGGATATTGTTGTAAACAACCCATTTTTCATCGCCCGTTATCAGTCGTTTTCAAAATGGATCATTTTCATTACGTTTCTTTAGCAAATCGCAGCCGTTAATGCGTTGCGTTAAATGCGTTTCTTTCGGTTCGTGAGGAACCCATGTATCGAGTTTTTGAACATAGTTGTTTTAAGTGATTTTCAATGCATGTATGTGATACATGAAACTTCTCTGCAATCTCACGTGTTGTACTGTGACGATCCGAATCGATTATTGCTTCGATTAGGTCGTCATCAACTGGACGACCAGAGCGTTTTTCATCTTTGAAAAATCACCAGAACGAAATTTGGCAAACCAATTTTGACACTGCCGTTCTTTTAAGGCTTCGTCACCATAAACAGCACGTAACTTTTTATGAGCTTACGATGCGTTTTTCCCTTTGCGGAAATAAAATAGCAAAATATGACGAAAATGTTCCTTCTGATTTTCCATTTTTCAACGAACGCCAAACGAAAACTACGCAACCGATCAAAAAGCTTTTTTTACCGATTCACAGCTGAATTGCCAACTATCAAATAACAAAATGTGTTTTACATTTGTAGTACGTCTGCAAACCTAAAAATTCAACTGAAGCCATCTATGAGTGAAATCCGCAATTACTTAGTTGCCAACCCAATAATTTAGAACATTAGATTGGGATTATCTTAATTCTTGTTCAAGTTATGCATTTTAATTCTTGCACCAAAATTTGAAAGCTCGTCATACTAAATTAATATTTTAGTCTGCCATTAGACTACGTTGGTATTTCCCTCATTTCGTTTTCTTTTGCAATATAAATAACTATTATGCAAGCCAGGGAACGACAATATAAACAGCCATACGCGTAATGGCAAACTGCACATTGAATTGATCAATGTTAACCAATATTTCCAATATTTGTAGTTGCTATTGGTTATTGGAATGATGGCGATGGAAAGGCAGCCTTCCTGTTTGTTGTATAAGTATTTTCCTTGTGAGTGTTTTGGGTTGCAAATTACCATCTTTCTTTAATAGAGCTGCATTTACGCTTAAATGGGACAAAGTTTAGGAATTTGGAGGTTTGATATCTTTTTAATTATGTTATTTATATGGAAACCTGGCTGTGGAAACAATTTTTTAAATTTCCGTATTTGAATTTTTTCAGCTCGTTTAGCGAAACATTTTGAAAAGCTTGATAGTGAAAGATCTCAACTGGACCTTTGCTCCAGACCGAGGAAAGTTTTTTTTTAGTTCCTTTCACGAAGTAAAGGAAGTACGAACGTCTGTATGTACATATGTATGTCGCATAACTCAAAAACGAGTAGCCAAAGAACGTCGAAAATTTGTATACAGAATTGCTATGATATGTAGTTGAGCATCTATTTTTGGTTGCGATCGTCCGCTCCAAAAGTATATATATATATGCATATACACTATATGGACTCTATATATATATATAGAGAGAGAGAGTATATATATATATACCCACTCTGTTTCTCGGCTCAATGAGCTCAGTTTTTTTATTCGTATATGTTTGTAAATTGGGCATTTTTTGCTTTAAAAATCATTGAATTATGTTATTCTTATCTTCCGAGTAAGGTTTTTATGACTTTAGTTATCCGCATGCAATAGTTGTAAAATTACCAACAATTTAAAAGTTGTTTAAGTGCGGCTAAGCCTAATTTTTTTACCATACCAGCCATATTTGTTTACATTTGAAACTTAGCAGAATAGTGAATTAAGTCAGTTTCTGCACATTCAGAGTCTTTTTGCCAAGCGAAACCAAAAGTAGACTTTCAGTTTTGTGCACCGAAAAATCTGCCTTCTTGCGCGTTGGCCGAATTTCTGGTTTCTGTCTAGAAACTCTAATTTTAAGGGGTGTTGGAAGCCAAAAATCTTCAAAAAATATTGATTTGGTATTTTTGCATTTTCAGATTCTCTACACTTTTAGTTTTCTAAAAATACTCTACTTTAATCTCTATGAAATTAGAACTTTAAAAAATCAAGTTTTATTTTATCATAGAATGCTTTGATAAATGAGAAATTTTATATAAAAACGCGTTTATCTCCAAACGTGACGTTTTTATACTCGATGTACCTTTTCTCAGGAACTACTGCTCTCAGGTACCTGAAATTTTTATGGCTTATTTATTACATTTTCTAATATTTACTGAAATGAGCGTTTTGTGATAAATTAAGATAAAAAAATTTCACAAATTTTTTTTGCGTGAGAAAAGTGCTAAATTTTACTATCCTAATCAAATAGTCTATAAATTAGTGTAAAATTCAAAATGTTTCAAAAGCTCATTTCAGTATAATCAGATAGGTGTAAGTTAATTACACAAACAATTTCAAGAGTATATCTACAGCAGATTTTGAGAAAAGGTACATCGAAAATGGCTAATTTAACATTGTCGGTATAGGGGGTTTCGACACCCCTTAATTGTAAAAATTGTTTTTAATTGTTTTAACTGCATTTGGTGTTTTATGCTTTTCTATATTTTCCAATTTTTAATGAAGAGGTTTTGAGTTTTGATGTATTTTGCCTCGGCGTGAATTAAGAACTTAATTAAATTGAATAAGAAATATATCTGTAATAAAATTCGAGGAAATAAATTTAAATGAAATCCAGCAAAAAATGCGTATAATTTAATATTCCATACAGGTAAGTCATGTGGCTTCTGCATCCTATTTTTTCTACCGAGTTATCAAATTATGCCCTCTTGGGCCAGTGGGTTTCATATTCTTAAACTGAAACAGGAGAGAAAAAAAAAAGCAATGTGAGTGAAATTAAATATTTTGTATAAATTCCCGTATGAGAAAGGTCTCCACTTTTTAAGCAAGATAAAAAGTGAAAATGGAAGCTACAGAAATCAACACGTATTTGAGGAGAAGTCGTTAAATTTCGCAAAAAAAAAGTTATACATAATATCATTAAAGACATTAAAATGCGATCAAGCAATTTGAGTGCAGAATGTAAATCTTAGCAGCTGGAGTAGAAAGAGGAATGGGATTGAAATATATCCACTTTGGTGAAGTTTGGAGGGTTGTATTGATTTCATATTTCACTTTTCGGTTTAAAATCCATTAAGATAAGCGTTCGTCTGCCATGGGATCGACCCGACACCATCTGGCTCTTACGCCTCTTTAGTGTCGAAGGATCATGGATTACCCAATCCCTTTCCTGATAGAGGGAACGATCACTAAAAATGAATGGATGGCACTTTCAAAAGAAGAGTAACTGTTAATCATCGCACTCTTCTTTTTGATATTCGGGAAAACCGTTACTGCAAAAGCCTTGGTCGAAGCCTCGTTCGTTTTAGTATTTTAATGCTTTTCGCACCTGGTGGAAAGCGTTTCTGATATTTACGTATTATATTTTGTCTTGCGTTTAGTTGAATCTTTCGGTATTCTGTCATATTTATGACTCTGGTTTGGTTTTCTTTGTATTCGCAGCCGCTCTGCTCTTTGTATTATCTCATAACGAAGTAATAATAATACACAGAGATAAGAATATCACAGCAAAGGTGAAATTTTGATAAATTTACAGGTTGAGCAACTGCTTAAAAGCTGTCGCTTCTCCAACCGTGCTATATATTAACCGATGTATTTTCCGAAACACTCTAGGCAGAGAAGAACTTTTAAAGTACAGAATTCTTGAAATTACTTGTGTTGTCGTAATGCATACACGAGTATGTTTGACATATGCACTATAATTATTAAAATTCATTACATTAAGCTTATGCCTCTTTGCATTATTCCAAAATTCCAAATTATTCCAAATTATTTCCAAAGGGGCACTTTGCCCAAAAGGGCTATTAATTTCGTTTTGGCCTTTTGCGTCGTTCACTATAAAATGGCGTTTCACGTTTCAAATTTTTGCCACCCAATGTTATCGCCCTGCATTATATTTAAAGAAATTAAATAATGAAGAATCTGCATGCAGTGAATAATACAGAAGATATTATGCTGTTTTATTATCCAGAAAAATCTAGAAAATAGATTTTACGAGAACGTTCTCGTGATGATTAGATGATAAAAGCGGGATTAAAACATCTCGATTCAGTTGCTTTAAGCGAACTGGTATTGTTTACTTAATGCTGTTATACTTTCTCTGTATTTTGAATTTGAGTGTTATTTAACCCTGTAGTAGTTTAAAATGTAACTGCTGTGAGATATTTTGATATTGTACGAATATCTCTGAGGAAATATTTCAGCATTTTGTTTGATTTCTTGTGAAAAGAAAAAATTTTAGCTTTTCATCGACTTGTGCATTCAATCCGTTACGAACTCGTACCCACGCAACAATACTTATATAGAACGTTCTGCATTAATTGCTATTCCGTATGAACAAGTTACTTCCGTAATTACTTTAATAATATTAACCCAGTTCCAAATCTGGAAAGAAGAATTCGGTGAATCTTCGGATTATGGTAACTTGGCGACTTTTTGGCGAAAATTTGGCGACCAACCCTGCTACAGCAACCTGCAAGTTTTTTTTGGACGCCATTTTGTTTTCACTAAGTAAAGGCATGTTTTTTTTTAACTCAACATTTTTTGCAACAATCTGGTAGCCGAACTACGCTTATCCTAGAATTTTTTTTTTGGAATAAAAGTGCTTAATCGTGACGAAGATTAGGTGCGAAATTATTTCTAAGTACTTATTAGCTAAAATCACGATCGGAATTTTCCGGAAAGTAGTGGAACAAACGTGCACAGAAATTTATTTATGAAACATGTAAATAATTTTTCTCATAAATTAGAAAAATGTGCACAAAAATGCAGGAAAATTTTGTGAATCTTTGAAGTAGGTAAAAAGGACATATATGGAATTACCTGATCGTTAAAAAGTATTTATACTATGCGAACTTTTATATGTTCAGCTTGCATATGCCTTTCCAAAACATTTGTACGTATAAAATAAATAAAATATGCACGAAATTACATTACTTTTCTTTTCCCTCTAAATTATCCATTACAAAAGTCACCTACGAATTTATAAGGCAAACATTAAAAATGGTTCTAGCCTTAAAAATGGTATCGCCTTACCAAAATGTCGCCAAAAGTCGCCCTAGAAAAAAATTTCTTCGTGGCTAATCTTTGGATTTGGCCAAGAATTCTAATAATGAATCATCAGTACCAAAGTACCAAATAAGGAGTCCATAAAACTGTTGAAGAATGAGTCATCGAATTCTAGGAAAACCAAAGAACAACGAGCTTGCAGAATTGCATATAAAAATCTCCAATGGTTAAAAGCAGGAGCTTCCCTAGGCTTTGTATCCATGAGTTTTGAATCGGTGGATTCTAATTCAGTAGAAAACCTGCTTGAATGTTATGAAACCGAAGAAAAAATGGCGTATCATTATATTGTTATGCAAGGTGTTTAGAAAAAGTGACTACAGGCATTAATTCTTTAAATATAGATCATAAACAAGTTTTTACTTCCAGTTACGATATTTTTTAAAGTAAGGTAGGGCATTTTATAATTTTCAGAATACAAACTAGGAATATTCTGTAAATATGAAGTTTTAACTTGTCCACGTCAAATTAAGCTTTTTATTTTATTTTATTTTACTAAGTACAAAATATTCCCTGCCTTTACGTGCAAAATTAACAGAATTAAAAAATATATGTTTCAAATCACATTTAAATGCTGATTACCAAGCGATTTCGGTAAGATTTTGCCCAGACTGAGGAAGAAAACAGAAGTCAAAACTGACGGTAATAACTAATTGGTGTCAAAAATTAATAACTATGCAAATTCTGCACTGAAATGAGTGGAATATTTTACATTTTAACTTCTAAAATGTGATGAATATTTTACTAAAACGAATTGTTAATTTTGAGGAATTTTTAAAATATAAATTTTAAATTTACAGAATGCTGCTACTGCCCCGAAAGCCGAAATCAGTATTATAAAATTCTCTGCCTAATTTTCGGAAACTTCATAAATAAAGATACAACTTGCACACACACACACAAAGGGGGGGGGACAGTTCTGTATCTCCCGTTCTACTGGCCCGATTGTCGAAATTCAGCTTGCGTCTTTATGTCTCGAAAGCGCGACTTAGGATATATATAAGATTTATATGTAACATTGTACTAACATACGTATTTTGACACAAAATCCGACTTTTTCTGAAATGACTTACCATTTTTTTTCCATATTTCGATTCTACGACTCAAATTATGCCTAAATATTAAGTTTTGTAAAATTTGGTGCCAAATTTGCGGAGAAATTAAAACATTTAACTTCGCGAATTTTTTCAGTTTGCGCCAAGAATAATTCACTTGGCGAACTTCTTAATACATGGCAACCTATTTTCCTATCCCTTCCACTGCGCAACAGAGAAAAAAAAGTCACATCGTTCCTACCTTTTTACGATGTGGATGAGCGGAAAAAAAATTCGCATCGTTCTTACTTTCAAATAATTTTAACAAAGTGCGTAAACCACATTTTCGTTATTATCGCTTTCAACAGATATGCCAAATTTCAAAACGCGCCAATATACAAATTCACGTATATCTTCGGAAATTTTGTATAAAAAGCTCTAATTTTTTGCAGGTATGCTTAGAAATAAATCTGCTTTAAGATGTTGAAAATTTTATAGGTTATAAAACAAAAAATGTTTTCGAAAAATTTATAAAAATTATTTAAAAATACAAATTTAAAAAATAAATCATAAAAAAATGTTCGAATTATATTTGGATTAAGCCTCAACTGCGCATTCTGAAAGAAGCTATTAAGTACTTTTAATGAAAAGAGATATTAATAAATATATATCAAATTCAATTAATACGGAGGAGCTAAAATTTTGAGAGCTAATTTTTTTAAAATCTATCCGTGCGATTTTTACTAAACTCGGTAGTTTGGCATAACTTGAGTCGTAGAATCAAAATATGGAAAACATTTGGCACGTCATTTCAGAAAAAGTCCGATTTTATGTCAGAATGCCTATTTTAGAACTATGTTATGTATAAATCTAAAACATACACCAAGTCGCGGTTTCGAGACATGAAAATCGCAAGTTGAATTTCGTCAATCGGCCCAGTAGAACGGGAGATATAACAGAGGCTGTTCGCACATTTTTTAGACGACTTTGGTAAGCGGTAATAAAAAATCGTTTGCTGCAAAAGAAGTAATTGCAATTGTACTATCGTTTTAAAAGTCAAAATTATCGTCTGCCGCTCGAAAGTTTTGTTTTTATTCAAAATGGCGAATTTAACAAAGCAGTGGTTCGAAGGCTACATTGACGCTCTTTCCGAAGAGAAATATGCATACTCCGTTATCCAAAAACCATGTGAGAGTCATGGTTTTGTGACATCTAAAGCGTCGATAGGTAATATCATCAACAAGAAAGGAAACAAACATTTTACATTTACACAAAACAACATTTGTATTTCTAGAATCAATATTTAAGCAATTACACACTGGATCCACTCTTAGAAATTGTCTTAGATTACATGAATTAATGATTTTAAGTCAACAGTAAGTAACCTTCTCTTTTTCCCTGTCAGATTACCTATGTTTTACCATCATAATATTTTAGATTTTCGCATCATAAGTACGTATTTTTGATGCATTTTTGATTGCCCAGATGTAAAATAAGCAGATAATATTTTTATACGAGTCTTCGAAACAAATAAACTTTTCATTTCTGAAAATAAATTCATATTTTTAGGATATACACATCTATTTTTGCAGCTAAAAATTTTCTTTTTGGAACGCATAAGTTCAGCCAATATAACACAGAAAACAACTTTAGATCAAATGGAAGTTTATTTTTTAGTGAATCATTTATCTCTGTCTTATAATTGGAGATTTTCTAGTCATCGTGGAAGCCTATCTTTCGGTCTCAAAAGAACACAATCTATTCCTTCGAACAATCATTTGCATGCGTTGTCAGTCTCTCTTTATTTTGTTGCTCTTGTAAGTACGACATTGTCTCTCATCCTTTTACTTTCACTGCGACCGAATCCGGATGGTATCAATTAAGATAGTCGTTAGGGCCATGATGTCATCTGTCGATTGCCATTGCAGGTGCATCCTTTCAGAATCTGCTGCATTGTTTTCGGCTCATTTCTTCGCATACGGCATGGTATTTTGTAAATTAGGATGTTAGTCACGTTACTGAAAAGATCTTACTAAATGAGCAATTTTATATCCTTTGTTTACTGTGTACGAGCTTGGAAAGTGCGTCCATTTTTATTGTCTAAATGGATCCAGTATAGTTTTCAAAAATTTATTTCTTTATTCTTAAGATGCCTTGATTAATAAGCCTTAAGTTATCTCGACAGCTGCATTTGGTCATCTTTCTAATTAGGAAAAAGAAATAAGTATTTTCTAAAATAAAAATTTTGCTTCTGGACTGTTGTAAAACAAAGTTCATTCTGATTTCTTGTATCCTTTTCTCTGTACCAGAATAATTTCGCAGTTGCCATTTGCAACAGAATATGAAATGAAGTCACAAATTCAATTAACGATTTCTTGCCCTTTATGGAAACAAAGAAAAGCAGCTTGCCCATTTAGTTTACAGTTCTGATACTGACTTGTGTAAAAATGACTCAGAGCGGGATTGAATGCATTTTTTTACAGGCCTGGTTTTTTTAATAATCCGTCCAGTTAGTTGCATGTGGGCGTTATAGTACTGTATCAAATACTAATGCGTCTCACCATTTGATTCAACTCGGCATTTTCTGTGCTGAACCCATGTGTTTTCATCATATCATGCATGTATTTTTCAGACGTCTCAGAACTTTCTATTTCGAGATATCAAAGATGGCTGTGCCGGACTTTCGAAACTGAATTTGATACGAAACTATAATACACTATTACTTCGTTGAATGACCAAAATACATACAAGAACAGACTAATTCTCGAAGTTGGTGGATGTTTTTTCTTAATAACTAAGCCGAGCTATTGAATTAAAAAGTCACCTTTGCATGTTTAAAGCGTTTTGTTCTCCATTTTCTTTTGGAAGCAATTTCCATTATACATATGATACGTAAGATAAAACGTGTTTACAAAAACAATTTAGTAGATGTTAGGTAGGTTAATATGTTGTCTACTTTTTTCGTATCACATAAATTAAGCATCAGAAATGCTCGTTTAAAAATTTTTATTGCATTTAGTATTACTTGTTACAGCAGCTGCAATTAAAATAATATAAGGTAATCGCAATGGGGAAAATATCGTTGTTTTGCAAAATTTTGCAGTGATTAAAATTTAATTTATTGACGAGTTCTGTTAAGTGCGTATAGTTTAATGCGTAAACGCAAGTTTGTAATATAGCCATCTTTTGGTAAATTTTAAATCGCAAGTATGCCTGAAATGGTGTAACCCAACTGCTCGAATTAAAGTTACCCCCCCCCCCATGTCTGCCTACAGCCCAACTGCGCGAATAAAGTTTTTTCTTCGGAAGAAGACTCCCTTTCCGAAAGCTGAGGGTTAGTATCTAGTTTTACTTTTTGAAGCCAAAAGCAGCCAACAGGAAATGAAAAATGGAGAAATAGGATTATATATCATAAGAACAAGTAAAGAATATCTAATAAGAATTCTTATTAGATATTCATTACTTGTTCTTATTAGATATCTTTTACTAATATCACTCACTCCTTTACACTTTCTTCTAATAAGATATTCTTTACTTGTAATTAAGATTAATTATTATCTAATAAGATTAGATAAGTAATATCAGATAGATAAGGAAATAAGTAGAATATATATATATATTCTACTACTGGGAAATTTTTCAATTCGTGTGGGGAATAAAAAAGATTTGGCTCATTAGTGTTTTAAGCATTATAAAACTATTTAATTATAAAAATTATTTTTTTCTTTAGCACATACCAGATTTTTAATTTAATATTTTTTTATATGCATAATTTTTACAACATCTGATAAACGAAAACAGAGGGTTGAAGTCTCAATGAAATATCCCAGTAAGGATAAATGACTTTTTTGTAGCACTCATCTTGCGACGAAACGCAAAATCCAATAAATTGGTTTGTGTGTTTGTTTTGTTTAGCCTTCTTATACAGTGGCTCCCAAAAGTGTTCGTACACTTATGATTTTCATTGAAATAGGGCTCTATCCATTAATTAAAAGTAAACTTTCTGAATGAGACTTTAATATAAGATCTATAATCTGTTCGTACCAAAATTACATGAAATATTTTTAAAATAAAGCGAAACTTTATTTTTAAGAAATTAATAATCAAAAAATGACAAGCATTTGATCTCACAAAAGTCTTCGTACATTTCAAAAAATCTTGACATATTAATTTAGCATCCACAGCAGCTTTCAAATGTCTGGGAATAGATTTTACTAGTTTGTTTGTAATTTCTGTATCAATGTTCATCCATTCTTCCATCATGACTGTTTTGACTGAGCTCGCTTTTCGTTTTGATGTCGTGTTTTCGTACTCTAACCTCCAGTTCTTTCCAAATGTGTTCTATGGGGTTTAAATCTGGCCACTGAAGTGGTGTTTTCAAAACCTGTGGACAATTATAGAAACACCACAGGCGAACGTTAAGAGCCCGTATGCTAAGGATCGTTATCATGATTAAAAATAAAATTGTTTCCAATACCCAAATTTTGGGCTGATAATTTTAAAAATATTTAAATAAAGAGAATGATGCATTACGCCATCCATAAACACCAAATTACCTAGTCCCGATGCTGTCATGCACCCCCACACAAGAACACCTCCACCGCCATGCTCAACTGTTCCAACTAAGTTCTTAGAATGAAGTTCCTCATTTTTTCTTGTCCATACATTTATTCGACCATCGGGACCAAAAATGTTACATTTCCTTTCGTCAGCCAATAGGACATTATTCCAGTATGTTTCGGGTGTATTTATCATTGATTTTGCGAATGAAAGCCTAAGCTTTCTGTTTTTCTCACTAACAAAATATTTTTTACTAGCAGAGCGCCCATGTAATCCAGCTTCTCCGAGAACTTGTCGAACAGTTTCGGGTGAAACAGAAGTAGAACACTTTGCATTCGATTCTGCAGAAACTTTTACAGAACTTAAACGTGGGAGTTTCAGAAATTTTCTTATAGTAAATCTCTCATCGCGTTTAGTTCACTTTCTCGATCGACCTTTTCTTACCTCGTTTTCAATCCGATTTTCTTCTTTAAAGCGTTTTATCACATACTGCACTGTAGAATGGGATAAATTAACTAATTTAGCGGTATTTCGAATCGATTTACCACAACTATGGTGAAAAATTATCAGTTTCCGAATGCTGTTTGTAATTTCTTTACGACTGCGACCCATTTTTCAATAATAAATAGAATATTATGAAGTAAACAATAAAAAATTAAAGCAAACATGTTTTTAAATGCCACCACCATGCAAAAATTAAAAAGAGCGGCAAACCATCATTCTAATTTTGATTTTATCCCAAAATATTTCAGTGTACGAAGACTTTTGTGACATAAAATGTTTACCATTTTTTTTATTATTAATTTCTTAAAAATAAGGTTTCGCTATATTTTAAAAATATTTCATGTAATTTTGTTACGAACAGATTATGGTTATTATTATTAAAATCTCATTCAGAAAGTTAACTTTTAATTGATCGATAGAGCCCTATTTCAATGAAAATCATAAGTGTACGAACACTTTTGGGGGCCACTGTATTAAGGTGGGGCTACTTTTGTTCGTTGTGCGGAAGTTGGCACTAAGAACAGGGTCTTGTAATTAGACAAGAAGGGGTCTTCAATTAAATTTCGCTTAGTTCGTATCCTACCGCCTGAAATTATTCCAGAACGTTTGCTTATGAAAAAATGCTAATAAAGAACAGTATAGCTATTTTGATTGTTCCTATAGCATCAATTCATTGCAAGACGATCCTTCCTCAGTTCGAAGCGCATAACAATCTTAGGGGGAACAGCAGTTAGGAATCCTGCATTTGCTGTGATGCGCACCTACCTTTCCATCTGTGTCGAATGTATACCAAGCCGTCTACAGCTGTTTCGGAAAAAGATGCGATTCGGAAATCGTAGAAATGTTTGGGTCGGCGAATTGCTGAGTCACGCTGTAATGGCTCCGTCTACCACCTGGCCTCTCTGTATCCGGTAGTCTTTCACCGCCCCTGCCCTGTCTGTGTTTCAACGCTTTCCCTAATGACGTAATAATGCAAACAGCTCCCCACCCTCCCCATATTCTAATGTATTTGACAGCACACTAGAATACGAGAGTGTTATTAAGACATAAGTAAATTCCGCAATTATCCCGGATTACATGTCCAGAACTGCTGAGTTTGCTTTGCTTACAGGGACCTAATTTTAGCATGTCCATGATGACAAACTTATAACACGCTCGCATTCAGCACTCTAAAACAAATGCTCACGATACCTTATGCATTACCTTGAACAAAAAGTTGCATTGAATTGTTATATTGTTACCTTTCAACTAATCTTATCACTCTTAAAAATCCATCAATTACTTTTTTACCCATCAGCAGCAAGATCTCTGGCTGTTAAAAAAATGTTAGTTTCAGAAGACACGGTAGGAATATAAATTTAGTGTTCATTGGTTTGATGTACACTGCGCAAAAAGAAAATGGGACAGTTCTATATCTCCCGTTCTACTGGGACGATGGACGAAATTCAAATTGCGTTTTTCATGTCTCGAAAGCTCGACTTACTGTATGTATTAGATTTATATATAGCATTGTTCTAATATAGGTGTTTTGACTCAAAATCGGACTTTTTCTGACATGAAATTCCAATTTTTTCCATAATTGTATTCTACGACTCAAATAATGCTAAACTGCCCAGTTTTGTAAAAATCGCACGAGTACTTTTTCGAAAATTAGCTCTAAAAATTTTAGCTCCTCAATGTTAATTGAATTTGATATATATTTATTAATATAGCTTTTTTTACGAAATTTATTTGATTCCTAATTATACTGTTCGAAATTTAGGCTCATTCCAAACAAAATTCGCCCGTTTTTTTAGGATTTATTTCTAAATAATTATAAATTTTTCGAAAAAAATTTGTATTATAACCTATAAAATTTTTACAATCATCTTAATTATTTCTAAGCATACCTGCAAAACATTATAGATTTTTATTCAAAATTTCCGAAGATATACGTGAATTTATATATTGACGCGTTTTGAAATTTGGCATATTTGTTGAAAGCGATAATAACGAAAATGTGGTTTACGCACTTTGTTAAAGTTATTTGAATTCCGCTTATTCACAATGTAAGAAGGCAGGAACGATGTGACTTTTTTTCCTACGCTGCACAATGGAAGGGAAGGAAAATAGGTTGCCACATATTAAGAAGTTCGCCAAGTGAATTATTCTTGGCTCAAACTGAAAAATTCGCTAATTTATGAATTTCTCCGTAAATTTACTTGGCACTTTGGTCCTGCCCATTTCCATAATACATACATTTTTGATACCATTGCGATAGGAAGAGAGCATAGCGAAACAGCGTCCAAGCAGCACAGAAGGTAGAAGCGAAGTGCGCATTTATTCAGTATGGGAGATTGCCAAGAGGAAAGTTTTGCTCAGAAAGGTTTTAGTTTTCAACTAATTACCCACGTCATCAGCGTTCTGCGGGACATCAAGTGGACGAGACATCATCGTTGTGCAAAATGGATTGATCCAGAAATTATACAATCCAGGAGATTTTTAGAATAGAGAGGGAGAATTATGTGGTTAATTTTGATTTACATATTTTTAACTTACATGTATATGTATAGTATATATAATGTGTAAAATATAAAATCTGTTTCAAATAATAAATTGATCATAGCCCTTTAACTCCAGTCTTCATTCTAAAACATAAGACAGCGATACTTTTTCTAACTGAATGAAATGTATCCGTCAGCTAACCTGTATTGCGCACTTATCGATCGATTCTGAACCCAACATCTGGACATTAATCTGTCATGTGATCTGAATTGTAATTCGGTCTAAACGGTAATTGCGTCGTAACTCTCCCTTCTGTTCTGCTTCATTTCGCTGCAGCGTTTTGCCGTAAGCGACACAAAGTTTATTTTTCAAATTTTCGTCGCTCGTTTACGAAATGTAAGCTGTATAAAATTGTGGGGTGCACAGCGCACTCATATTGATGATGTGCATTATCAAGGAATAAGATTATGTGTGCAATTTATTGCCAAGTCTGTTTTCCAGTGTCATCTTTCTAACTGCGCAGTAAAGTCTCTTCAAGTTATAATGCAGACAACCACCGACATTCCGTTGCAACTTTCTTTCTTCAAGTCATCTTATTACATATATATGCGATGATGTATTTACTAATTCCAGGGCCCATCAGCAGCCGAGCGGTGGAGCCGCTTAACACTGATAGTTCGGTCCCAGGTTCGAATCCTGCGAACGAGCTGGTTGTATGGTCGTTTTCGTGGTTTTCCCCACTTGTAACGTGCATATCAGGCAGTTCCCCTTGAAAAGTTCTCCACGAAGGCATCCCTTCCCTTAGGCAGATAGCCATCTAGGATTTGCCATAATCACAAACAAAATTACTAATTCCGTCTTCAGGTATCTATTGTTTATTGCTTTTCATATGTCGAAGGTTTGGTGTTGGATCTTTTCATCGCAACCTGGTCGTTATTATGAACGTTAAGAAATAAATACCTCGTTCATTATGAATTATAACACTTCAGAATTAGCTTCACTTTCTATTCAGAGTTCTTTTTTTTAAATGAAGGAAAAATATGTTTCTGTAGCTGTTGGAAATACTTTCAAAAATGTGTCGGTGTGATACGTAAGATATCTTCATTCTTATATTCGTAAATAAGCATGCTTCTTCCGCTCCTAAATCGTTGCAGACAAGATGAGATAATTTTGCGTGGGTGAGATCGGATATTAAGTCACAGAAATATATTATCTACGCTTTCGTGGGAGCCTTCCAAGACAGTTGAAGTACTTAACTGTGCTTGGCATATCAGCTTTGACTTCCTCTGATATCGAAGATTGTTTGCCTGTGTGAACCGGAGACAGCGTGTTATTTTTGTTTGCGATCATAACAGAAGAAATTATGGTGGCATCTTTTAATGGAAATAAATCAATTGTAAAATAAATAAGCAAATAAATAAAAAAATCTGAAAGGTTTCAGATTTTAAATTACGTCCAAAGGGGCGTTTTTTAAACATTTTGTATGCTACTTTTATTTATTGAATAGTATGTTCTTCGCATTTAAACCATAAAATTCAGTTCAAGAACAATATCGCATTATAATTAAGAACAATATCGCAAAATAATTTTAAACTGAGCCTATCTTTAGAATTTCCTACACACAGTCACACGCTCTGCAGATAAAAATGTTTTTTTTTTCTGTACAACGTTGCCGTGGCCCGCTTCGAAATCCTCGAGTTTGTTCATCAAAAATTCGTTAAAGTTTTACAAAATATGAAATCGTTCGTAAAACAAATTCAAAATTTGGGCTTCCAGATGCCTATATTGGCAGCAGGATGACGGCATTCAAAATTCTATGGCTTTAGGTACCGTCGTTTGATCACAATGCGAGAAACATACATACATTTATGCACATTCTTCATTATTTAATTTCTTTAAATATAATACAGGGCTGCAATATTTTGTGGCAACAGTTTGAAAAGGGATACAGACTTTTAATGTTTCCGACGCAAAATCGCAAAACGAAAACAATAGGCCTTCAGGAACAAAGCACCTTTGGACTAATAATATTTTAAATGAAAACCTGTTTAAAACGACCACTCACAGATCTAGAAACTTTTTGGTCTTCTGTAGAAGGGGTTATATTAGAGAGGTGGTTTTTTTATTAAAAACACAGACAATTCCCCATGGGCCACAAAGAGAGATATTCACTTGGCGATTTTAAGTATGCTCTAAGAAAGGATCGTTCTTAGAGTAGTCTTCTATGGTCGCTACGAAGCTGCAGCAATGTTGTTGGTATTGGTGAAAGATGAAACGGATGATGAGGATTATTTATGGATCAGAATGACAATAATATGGTGAAGATGAAACAGCATTCGATGTTGTACCTGTAGATACAACGGAAGACGAAAATGCGAAATTTCATGTTATCCGATAATGAAAATTAAGTTCATAAAATATCTCATTTCTTTTAAATAAACACTTGGGTACATACAGAAATCATCTAAATTTTTTATACTCATTCCTTATTAGTCCAAAGGGGCTTTGTCCCTGAAAGACTATTATTTTCGTTTTGCGATTTTGCGTCGGAAACATTAAGTCTATCACTTTACAAACTGTTGCCACAAAATATTGCAGCCCTGTATTATATTTAAAGAAATTAAATAATGAAGAATGTGCATAAATGTATGTATGTTTCTCGCATTGTGATCAAACGACGGTACCTAAAGCCATCGAATTTTGAATGCCGTCATCCTGCCGCCAATATAGGCATCTGGAAGCCCAAATTTGGAATTTGTTTTATGAACGATTTTCTATTTTGTAGAACTTTAACGAATTTTTGATGAACAAACTCGAGGATTTCGAAGCGGGCGATGGCAACGTTGTACAGAAAAAAACAGTTTTATTTGCAGCGCGTGAGACTGTGAGTAGGAAATTCTAAAGATAGGCTCAGTTTAATATTATTTTGCGATATTGTTCTTGAACTGAATTTTATGGTTTAAATGCGAAGAACACGATATTCCATAAATAAAAAAGTAACATACAAAATGTTTAAAAAACGCCCCTTTGGACGTAATTTAAAATCTGAAACCTTTCAGATTTTTTATTTTTTTTTTTTTTTTTTTTTTTTTGCGTTATTTTCTTTTTCTTTTTTAAATCTTATCGTTTTTATACCCGGCGTATAACGGGCATCGTTAAATTTCGATCTTATTTTTGATATTGAAAGTGCGCGTTATACCCCGGAATATACGGTATCTGCACGCATTAGAATTATTAAGCTTCGACTTTCATTAAGAAGGAATGAAAATTCCTGAATTTAGAAGACAGCAGTTCGTATTCTTTATCAGCCCATCTTTCTGCGCCATATCCGCTCATTTTTCTACGCCATTTTTCCCGTTAGTCTTTTTTTACTCCTGCTAACCTACAGTTGTGTTCGTAATCGAAAGTTTTATTGACACCTTTGCGATAAAACGTGTTTTAAATTCGTAAGCCATTGTGTACGAAATAATGCGAGACACTTCGAACTTTAATAAATTCACTTTCATCACGAACTTGGTAAACCTGTGCATGGGAATATCCTGCATGCCTGATGACTGGGGACAATAGGCAAAGGAAGTAGGTGACTCGTGTTTAGAAATTTATGATATTCTTTATGCACGAGTTCTATAGAATTCTTTCTATAATTTTTGTCTTATTGTGTGGCGGAGAAAATGCTTCACAGTTCTCTGGTATCACTGATATACTAAGCTTTCGCAGAATGTTTTTGGAATAATTGTGATTTTTTAAGCGAAATACTTTTTATAAAAATATCGTTCTTATATTCTCTTTAAAATTGTTCTTCGGTTTCGGAGAAGAAAACTCATCCACCTTTTCAGCACCCAGCTGTGTAACTTACTTACCACCAGCTGAGTTGCTGTACTGCCTGTTATACAGAGGCTGTTCGAACATTTTTTTGGCGATTTTGGTAAGCGGTAATAAAAACTCGTTTGCTGCAAAAGAAGTAATTGCAATTGTACTGTGTTTTTAAAAGTCAAAATTGTCGTCTGTGGCTTGAAAAATTTGTTTTTATTCAAAATGGCGAATTTCACAAAGCAGTGGTTCGAAGGCTACATTGACGCTCTTTCCGAAGAGAATTATGCATACTCCGTCATCCAAAAACGATTTGAGAGTCATGGTTTGGGGATATCTAAAGCGTCGATAGGTCATATCATCCACAAGAAAGGAAAAAAACGTCCAATTGGAGCCTCCAGTGGGACAAAAATTCCAAACAAGTATCCAAGGAGAAACGGACATCTTCGACTATTGCAAAGGTACCTTGTTTAAAAGAAAATCCCCCTAGTCAAAGGACAGTTGCAAAATCATTAAAATGCTCGTTGTCCACTGTAAACAAAATGATAAACGTTGATTTAAATCTTAAGAAAGCGAAATGTGCATCGTCTTCTTCCAAAGCATATCGCTCGACGCAGGACACGCTGCAGAATTCTATGTGAGAAACACTTATCCAAAGAAAAATGGAAAACAATTGTCACACTAGATGAAGCAATGGGTGTATTTAAATGATCGTAACAAAAAAAGAGCCATTTATTATCATAAAAGGGGAGAAAAAAATTTAAGTACATGGTTCAAAGAATCGAAAGAAAGTTTTTCTAAGGGATTCATGATTGTTGCTGGTTTTTCTTGTAATGGCAAGTTAAAAATAAAGATATTGCATACAAATGTCAAGATTAATTCCTAATACTATCAGGAACATATTTTATCGCCCATTTTTCTGAATTAAATACCATCGCTTTACCCACAATGCCATCCATCTGTGAGACTCCATTCGGGCAAAGCTAGCAGTCGCACATCAAAATCCACTGTAAATTTCCTAAAAGAAATGGAACAAAAAAACTGGTATCCAGGCCATACCCTTCACAGATATCATTAGTAAATCTCCCGATGTGTCATCTATGGATTTTTGTGCTTTGGGACTTTTAAAAACTGCATTATCCAAACGTTGTCCCAAAACCCTAACAGGACTCTGGAAAGCTGTGCGGCAGGAATGGGATAGAATACCTCTTCTGACCCTTCCAAAGGCACTATTATCCGGGAAATAGCGGTGTCGAAAGATAGTTCGGAGTAAGGGATGTCAAACAGAACGTTTAAAACACAAGAATTTTATGTAATTTAGTTTTGTGAATACAATATACATCGTCTAAAAAATATGCGAACAGCCTCTGTATAACTATCAGCACTTGTACTTAATTGGTGGAGCATTCTGTTGTCGCTATGCCCAGTCGAAAATATCTATGGAATATTAAAATTTGAAGCGGAGTTTATAAAGTTGCTTTGGAAGATGAGTATTTGTGACCTGTGGTTATTAAAGAGACCCTCTCAAGACTTTGACTATGCCGAATGAATATTTTAGCAATGTTTTATGCATTGTGATTCTGAGGAGGATACAGAGAACATTTACTCTAAAAGTCGGTGATAACTTGGATATGAGAAGTTATTCCGATGGATTTTTATACTGAACAATATCAACTGGGTTCTACACTGCGCAAAAAAAGGGACAGTTCTATATCTCCTGTTCTACTGGGCCGATTGACGAAATTCAAATTGCGTTTTCCATGTCTTGAAAGCGCGATTTAGGATTTATATTAGCTTTATTCTAATAGAAGTATTGACACAAAATGGGACTTTTTCTAAAATAACATAACAATTTTTCTTTCCATATTTCGATTCTACGACTCAAATTATGTCTAAATATTAAATTTTGTAAAATTTGGTGCCAAATTTGCGGAGAAATTAAAAAATGTAACTTCGCGAATTTTTTCAGTTTGCGCCAAGTATAATCCACTTGTCGAACTTCTTAATACATGGCAACCTATTTTCCTATCGCTTCCACTGCGCAGCAGCGGAAAAAAAGTCACATCGTTCCGTTTTTTTTTTTGCATTGTGGATGAGCGGAAAAACATTCTCTTCGTTCTTACTTTCAAATAATTTTAACAAAGTGCGTAAATTCAAATAATTTTAACAAAGTGCGTAAATTCAAATAATTTTAACAAAGTGCGTAAACCACATTTTCGTTATTATCGCTTTCAATAAATGTGCCAAATTTCGAAACGCGCCAATTTATAAATTCACATATATCTTCGGAAATTTTGAATAAAAATGTGTAATTTTTGCAGGTATGCTTAGAAATACATCTACTTTAACATGACTGTAAAAATTTTATACGTTATAATTCAAAACGTTTTTCGAAAAATTTATAAAAATTATTTTAAAATACAAATTTTAAAAATAAATCATCAAAAAATAGGTAAATTTAATTTGATATGAACCTGAATGTCGAACTGTGTAGGAAAGAATCATTAAGTTTCATAAAAAAGATATTAATAAATACATACGAAATTGGATTAACATTGAGGAGCTAAAATTTGGAGAGTAAGTTTTTTAAAAACAACTCGTGGGACTTTTACAAAACTTGGGAGTTTGGCATAATTTGAATCGTAGAATCGAAATAGGGAAAAAATATTGGCATGTCAAGAAGTCCGATTTTGTGTCAAAATACCTATATTAGAACAACGCTATATATAAATCTAATACATATCCTAAGTCGCGGTTTCGAGGCATGAAAAACGCAGTTTGAATTTTGTGAATCGGCCTAGTAGAACGACATACATAGAACTTTTTTATTTGCCCAGGGAGCACCATCATATGTGATTTTCGCGTATTTGCAGAGTTCCTGAGTGACATTTGCTTGTCACATCCATCGTAGTCACTTGTATTATTCACTTTTTACAGTTAGCTTACAATTCACCTTGTGTATAGTGTACCTGATAACTGAAGGTGACGCTAAGAAATAAAAATCCATTTGTAGAGTTGAAAATTAATGTGTTCATTAAAAAACATGTGCGGTTACTTGTATATACAGAGCGCCATTTTATATCCGCTTGGCATTTTGTACCGGTTACTGCTACAGAACACTTGAAGATGGGTCTAGAAAATATTAAGTTCATTATAACATCACTCAGCCGCCACATCTGTGCTGAGAGCATGTTTTTTACTTCTTTGCACGAAGTAAAAAGGAAGTATTTTAATCGCGAAAAATATCGGGTGTCATATGTCAACGAAAATATCTATTTTGACCGCTATCGAATGCAATTTAACGATGTTTCTGAGTGACATTCGTACGTCAGAACAAAATAAAGGACTCTTTTTTTTTTTCCGAAATGGATTTTAAAATGAATTCAGAAGATATTTCTTTTCTGACGTCTTTACGTTCGTACGTATAATATGTGTGTCTCATGACTCAAAAACCAGAAGCTTTACAGCATTGAAATTTTGTAAATGGGACTGCTATAACATGTAGTTGTGCACCTCTTTCTCCTTGCAGTCGGCTACACAGAACGTGCCAATACATATATTTAGATCGTCACTCTGTTACCCGGCTCGATGAGCTTAGTTTTTTATTAAGTTGGCAAATTGTGCATTTTTTGTTTTAAAAGTGATTGAATTATTATGTTCCGGTTAAGGTTTTTGTCCTTTAGTTAATCTGCATGTATTAGTTGTAGAATTATCAACAATTTATTGTTGATAATTCAAGTTCATTTACAAGTTGTTTATGTGCTACTAAGCTTAAGGAAGCCGCGATTTGTTTACATTTGAAAATCTTAGTCGAATAGGTAATTAAATCAGTTTCTGCACCGACTTCAGTGTCTTTTTGCCAAGTAAGACCAAAAGTAAATTTTCAGTCTAGTGCAACGAAAAATTTGTCTTTTTGCCGCTGGCCGAATGGCTTGTTTTTATGTAGAAACTCCGATTTTGATTGTAAAAAATTGTTTTCTTAGTTGTATTTGGTATTTTCAGTTTTTCTGTAGTTTACAATTTGCAATGAAGGTGTTTCGAGTTTTTATGCAATTTTGCCTTGGTGTAGAGTGAGAACTGAATGAATTGAATGTGAAATCTATCTGTAATGAAATTCGAGTAAATAAGTTTAAATGGAGTGCAGCAGAAAATGTGTATAATTTAATAGGTTGTACAAGGTAGCCATGTGACGTCCACATAAGAATCTTTTTTAAGTATGTTAAAGTGAAGTGTCAAAAAAGAACTTCAAAATTAGGCGAAATTTAGTTTTGAATTAGCGTTACTTTTTGAAATTGTTCTGGTATGGATCGCCGCTGCAGATATAGGGTGGTCTGTGTACAGTGGCGAATTCCCAATGGTTGGGTCGGGGTTGGAGTCTTGGGTGAGCTATATATGCTTGTGACTGTGGTGTTTGCGACATGAGGGCACCTGAAATCTTTCAGGCCAACATTCCTCTCCAGAGATGGGTGGTAAGGAAAGAGAGGTTTAAGATCAATTTAGCACCTACCGGAGCGGCAAGGAACTCCCAGTCAGATACAATAAAGAATGAATGAAAAAGAAAACTGAAAGGGTTAACATGGGTGAGATGGCGAGTAAAGGAAGGGACAAACCGCAGACGACCACAAAAAGAATATAACAGATTTCGTCATGACGTAGAGAATTAATTATGAAGGGTTTTTTTTTTAATTCCCATTTCGTTCCGTAAAATTTAGCTTCCCGGTTACCCAGATATCGAGCATGAAAAAATGTTAGTGCTAAGAATTTTTTACTTTTGAAGTGGTGTAGACATTTTAATATCGTTTAAAATTTGCAAGTCATTTCTTCCGCCTTCGTGCTTTTTACAGGGAGCTTTGAATTCCCTCGGGGAATTTTTTTTATCAAACCTGGGATGGAGCTTAGACAGATAGCACTTGTGTGATTCTCATAATCTGAGTAATCTAGTCTGATACTTACTTTCTCTGGACAGCAGGACTATTAACAGATATGTAGACTTAATAGAGTGTGCTTTACCCATTTGAATTTAAGTAAAATCCAAGGATTGATTGATTGGGATTTGTTGATTGTTGGATTGATTGGATAGTTGATGTGGAATTAAACGTGGATGGAAAACGTTTCCTAAACAGTCTTAATATCACTTCATCGAAGAACTGCAACAAATGCGAGGAAATCTGTTGTATTCTTTTTGTGGTGGTCTGCGATTTGTCCCTTTCTTTAGTCGTCATCTCACCCATGTTAACCCTTTCATTTTTCTTTTTCATTCGTTCTTTATTGGATCTGACTCGGGAGTTCCGTGGCGCTCCAGTAGGTGCTAAATGACGCGCATCTCCTACGGTTTTTGCAAACCTTTAACGTGATTTGTTATTGCTTTGGTTACAGCATGACAGTCCATGTGGATCTATCTGACTGATGATTGAAAAACCTCTCTACCTGGAAGAGTTGAAGAATTCATTTCTTGCTCTCCGTAAACAAGCCAAAAATCATTCTCTGAATATCAAAACTCACGACTTTAGATCAGAGGTTAAAACGACAGCAGAAATAAATACAAAAAAAGAGTCATTTTTATTTAAACTACGAGAAAATAATGCTGTTGGATAGTTTTCGAAAAATTTATGAAACGTTTTCATTGTGTTATAGAGAGAATTAATTATGAAGGTTTTTTTTTTTTTAATCCCCATTTTGTTCCGTAGAATTTAGCTTCCCAGTTACTCCATTCTTAAATATCTCTTAATCTTTGTTGATAGTTCACGTTACTTGTTTAGGAAACAAAAGATTGTTTTCAGTAACCCGTAAGTGGTTAACATTTCATGTCGAAAATGGTTTCACTGGCAGTTAAATTCTGCAAATGTATATTTTTTCTCCTTCTTAATATTTCATTCCAATGTTTATTATTTATACTAGAGGATGACAGATATATATTTTAAAGAAAAGGGTCAGAAATTAAGTGTAATAGTCGAGTATTGTAAGAAAATTGCACCGTTGAATATGTTTTGAATATTTGCTCGTAGATCCACGTTCCACAGGAAGAAATGAATATAATGTAATAAGACTACGCACGACGATAATTTTGCTTAAGGAACTTTCTAATTTAAAAAAATCTGATGCGTATACCATATGACTTCCTTGTCCGGAATATTAAATTATACGCATTCTGCATTTCATTTAAAATTATTGGATTGAATTAAATCTACTTGATCCATAGCGCATAAACCACAATGGAAGAATTGCACTCTTTAAAATTCACTCTATTTGTTTACCAGAGCGACAGTCTGGCGCTAGCTTCACTCAGTGTTATGTTTCATTCATTTTATAATTCATCAGAATGCACAAAAATTGTGTATATCATCTGGAGAATTACCTAATCGTTGCCACATGTTTTATTCAAATACTATAATAAATCTAAAACGATGTGTAAAAAATATTAAAGAACAAGAAAAAAACAAAGTTTTTCACAGACGATTCAGTATTTCTCATTCCCTTACTTCAGTTCTCACTTGCCCACAAGGCAAAAATACATAAAAACTCAAAATATCTTTATTAAAAATTACGAAGTAAATCTTAAAGACTTATTTCCTCGAATAAATTCCAAAATGGATGAAGCGTCATTTAATTCTCAATAATAAAAGAATACGTTATCTTTGTTGTTGCGAAGCTTAATATCTCTAGATTGGCAACAAATCCAATGCTTTTCTAAGTTTCAAATGTAAACAAATATGTCCGCCATGAGAAAAATGATTAGGCATAGACGCACTTAACAACTTTTAAATTGTTCATAATTCTACAAATCTTGCGTGCAGATTTACTAAAGTCATAAAAACCTAAACCGGAAGATAAGAACAACATAATTCAGTCATTTTTAAAGCAAAAATGCACAGTTTACCAACATAAGTATAAAAAACTGATCTCACTGGAGCCTAGTAACAGAGTGGATATATATATATATTATGCATAAATTTATATTCTTTTAGTGCGGCAAAATAGGAGGTGCACATCTACATGTTATAGCAGCCGTATATACAGAATTTCAACGTTCTGAGACGTACGTAAGACGCCACAAAAAAATCTCTTCAGAATCCATTTTAAATAAGTTTTATAGTTTTTTTTTGGGGGGGTAAGAGTCCTTTATTCTGTTCTTACGTACAAATGCCACTCAAAAGCATCGTTAAATTGCATTCGACAACGGTCAAAATAGATATTTTCGTTGAAATATGATACGCGAAGTTTTTCACGATTACAATATTTCCTTTTTACTTCGTAGAAGGAAGTAAAAAAGGGCTATCGGTGCTTTTTCTAATCGAGTTAGTAAAAAATAAATCCAAAATATATCCTAAAGCGATCAAAATTACACAGGATATGATGAGTTAAATTTCTTCGGCATTGTGTACAAATATTATTATAGAAAGTTAGACCTTAAGTTTGGCGTAAAAATTTCTAAACGATACCTTCTGCGTCACATAAGCATTCCTATCTAAGTATGGATTTCAAATATCTCTTTGTAGAAATCGTAAAATTTTGAAAATTTTTAATCAAGGTACTTTTCCATTCCCCCTCGCAAATCTCGCCGAGCAGATTTTATTGGCCACAACACACGGTATACACATAAAAAAGATGTTAGTGCTAAGAATTCTTTACTTTAGAAGTATAAACATTTTTATATGGTTTAAAATTTAAAAGGTATTTCTCCCGCCTTCTTCGCATTCACTCTTGGAGTAGTGATCAGCACGCTCGACGCGTATTCGAGAGATCCGCGGTTCGAGTCCCGCCAACGGAATTGCTCATTTATCTCTTCTCCTGCTTCAAAAATACCTAATAACTCTACAGTGTTGCCCGAACTAAAAAAGATGGTGGATGATGGCTCTCCGTAAACGGGATTTGGCGATTGGGTTCCTTAATCCCCAGTCGCCGTTTTTAAAAGGGGGAGTATATAAGGTATTTCTCCCGCCTTCTTCGCATGCTTTCGTGGTGTAGGCAGGAACGATTTGACTTTTTTTCCTCCGCTGCACAATGGAAGGGAAGGAAAATAGGTTGCCAGATTTTAAGAAGTTCGCCAAGTGGCGTGGCTCAAACAAGTATTCTTGGCTCAAACTGAAAGAAAATTCGCCAAGTTAAATTTATGAATTTCTCCGTAAATTTCGCGTCAAATTTTACAAAATTTAATATTTAGGTATAATTTGAGTCGTAGAATCGAAATATGGAAAAAAATTGCTATGTTATTTCAGAAGAACTCCGATTTTGTGTCAAAATACCTATGTTAGATATATGTATCCTAAGTCGCGCTTTCGAAACATGAAAAACGCAATTTCAATTTCAGCAGTCTGCCCAGTAGAACGAGAAATACAGAACTGTCTCCCCTCTTTTTTTTTTTCTCCGTAGTGTACTTGCAATGTTGCTCATGTGAGTTTTATGGAAAAGTGCCCAAGACTAAAGAATTTGACGTCCTTTGTGTAGAGCTCGAAACGAGTTACTTTAGAAGCATATGGCATGCAAAACGCTGACTGTTGACCTTAGTCTTCCAAATCTAAAAATGTTGTCTTTGGTCTAATGATTTGCTTCTATCAATCATATCCTTTGTCTTGGATTTATTTATCATCTTGCAACGGAGCTGTTGAAAGTTTTTGAGATTACGCTCCGCTCAAAATCATTAAAATCCCGTCTTTCTGCTATACTCGGTGCTCCATGTTTAAGACCTCTGTCCTGATCAGTCGAGTGCGTGACCCAGTGTTTTAGCCGATTTCCTTGCCGACTGAGAGGGAGAGCTCCAGGGCTTTGCATCTATCGATCTGTGGCGAACGAGCTGTCTGTGACGTCACCAGCCCGAGCGAGATCGATATTCAGGCCGGGGCATTCACCCGCTGAGCTGGACTTAAGTTTCCAAGAATAGTTTATCCAAGTAACCCTATAGTTGGTACCTGACGAACTTCCATTTTCAGATGGGTTCTCCAGTAGCAATATGGGACATCTTCTGGGCGCGGTGATGAAACCCTACTTCGCACTTCAGTTGTCGGATCCGTGCATGTGTGCACTGGAACACAGCTTTTTAAAATTCTTATTTAAAAGTTACGCCTTAGGCTAGCAGTTTTTGCAGTTTTAATGGTATTAAAATTCCCGAAAAGATTGCTAAATGAGCATTTATATGCAGCAAGAATGTCTCCAAGTGACTCATCGAAGATCATACCTCCCGCGCGCCACACTAGCGAGCAAATATGCAAAGACGCTGATAATCCTCAGCTCGATTTCCACTCATACGATCGGATTAGTTGTAGAAAGTTGTTTTCCATGAGTTGCGGTTTTTGGAACACAAGCCAGTTTGTTATGAAAATTTCCTACAAAAGCGTTTCTGCTAAGGCTGGTAGCCTTCAGGCGTTACAGACCACAGCAGAGGGGGTCGAGCTAAAGCATGTCTCAGCTTACTTCGATATTGTTGCGAATGTTTTTGAAGTAGAATGTTCTGATAGTTAGCACTTGAAGATTGTTTGTATTTTTCCGTATAAAAAATTTGGCGAATCACAGATTGAAACCGTAACTATACGATCTAGGCTAAAAATGTAACCTGACAGCCCTCAGCTGACTGTAGAGTAGTGACAGAAACAAACGCGTTCATGTATTTAATGTCTCAGCTTGAAGCCTTCATAATGTGACGCGAAAACTAACCGTATGATTGTGAGGTTAACCAGTTTCTGACCGGACATGGGAATTTCCCGGAATACTTCGCTAGGTTTTTAAGATGCAGAACGACCATAAATGTAAACTATGTGGTCTGTTTGATGATGCTAAGCATTTCCGCGAGGTCTGTCCCTACTTTAATAGCTCAAGAAACAATAAAAATATTGGTTTTGAAAATCTTTTTTTATGCTGTAAAGATTTCGCACAATTATGTAAATCTGTGATGAGAATAATGAACGATGAGCGCCGAGCAGTGGGAATCAGTGTATGATTTTCCTTTTTATTGCCATCATTGTTTGATCTAATTTACTAATTTGTTGTTACCATTGTTTGTGTTTGTTGTTTGCGGTTTGTTTTTGTTTTGTTTGTTTTTGTTTTGTTTGTTTTTGTTTTGTTTGTTTTTGTTTGTCTTTGGTGTCTGGTCTAAGTGTTTGTATTTGTTTTTTTCTTAACTTTTATCTTTAATTATTATCAACACATGATTATTTTCATTTAGATATTTTATGCTTCAATTTTTCCTTTGTTGAAATGGGCGTGGCTTGTCATGACCATGTGACCAACTTGTTTGGTTAGGCGAGTCGGGCTGCGCCCGCTACTGCTACCGTATAGCTCCAAAAAGCAAAATATTGTATTTGATATTCTTTAGGTATCCTTGTCTGTTGCTAATGCTCACTCGTCTGACCTATAATCAACCCAAGTCCACGAAATTCCTCGTAGCAAGGAGCGCAAGTTTACGCCTGTTTGTTGCTAATGCTCACTCGTCTGACCTATAGTCAACCCAAGTCCACGAAATTCTTACGCCTGTTTGTTGCTAATGCTCACTCGTCTGACCTATAGTCAACCCAAGTCCACGAAATTCCTCGTAGCAAGGAGCGCAAGTTTACGCCTGTTTGTTGCTAATGCTCACTCGTCTGACCTATAGTCAACCCAAGTCCACGAAATTCTTACGCCTGTTTGTTGCTAATGCTCACTCGTCTGACCTATAGTCAACCCAAGTCCACGAAATTCCTCGTAGCAAGGAGCGCAAGTTTACGCCTGTCGTTGGCAACAGCCTTGAGCACCTTGCAGTGCAATTTGGCTTAGTTCAGCCCCAAATTTTGATGGAGAGTACCCCGGAACTCTGGATCCGAGGGTGTCCCATCACTCTTCCCCTACCACAACCTCTCAAGAGGACTTTCGGCTCGTCGCATATTTAGAGTGCCTCCATACCACACGGACACTATATTTACAAACATATATGCCTTCTCCGGGATTCGAACCCGGGCCTTTTGGCACAGCAGTCAGCGATGCTAACTATTATAACGGTTGGGCAGCTTAGGTTTCCTGATATTAGTGAAACTTTGTGTAATTTTGCTCATTTAAGAAACTCTCATTGAGGTACTAAACTTATGTTAACGATATTAATATACTATATTTGCAAACATATTACAGTAACCATCTGGAAAGCAAAAATGAAATCCTACATAATATATATATATATATACTTGTATCTTTTACAGGGGAGGGAGGAAGTATTAGAAATCGAACGTCAAAAATTTAAAGAAAGGCCTGTTTCAGTAAATAGGTTTGTCCCTGAACTGCTGCTTATTTTTAAAAAAAATTTTC
>KK114864.1:293613-331933 GCA_000611955.2 Stegodyphus mimosarum | reverse complement strand
TTCCCTGAAATAAATCTTTATTTGTCATTTTTACAATGATTTTTTGGGTTCAATAAATATTTTATTTATGAGTCCATCATTTGAATTAAATTAGGGGTTCCATGAAATTTTAAAAGGAATTAAAGAGGATCAAGAGTAGATAGGGAGTCGATAGCCAAACAGCATCGGCAATGCGTCGACGTAATCAAAATCCATTGACTAAAAAAATTGTTAAAAACCGATAATTGTTTCTGGATATGAAACTACGTCATGTAGTAAGGAAGAAATAAAATAAGGTGAAAATACACAAAAATTACTTATTATATTTTAAAGTCCTCTTTTTTAATATAAACGTTTTTAAGCAATAAACGCAATATGCAATGAAAGGCTTTAGTCAGTCCAATAAGTTATTACGGTAAACATAAAATAGATTGAATGTTTTTAAAAGAGGTACTGTAAACTTTTCAACGTTATGGATATAAAATTCCATATAGAAGGGTATCGTTCTTATTCATTACAAATAAAATTTCTGCCAGCTTTTAATATATCAGACTTTCATTTGGACATATTTTGGTACAAAAGCAATCAAGGTACAAAGTGAGAGATTCGTTTCTTAATTATAATCAAGAAAATGCCATTTATGGTTGACATCAGAGTCGTGCCTATATATTTTTTCACTTGAGGCAAAACGGTCAATTTGCGCCCCTGTATACAGTGCAAGATTACTTATTTACCTATTTGTGTGTGGGGGGCGGGGAAGAATAAATAATACTAAATGATGTTTGAAAACATAACATTATACATACACGCGCAATATTGTAAGGTTTTAGTTAAACTAACAAAGTTTTATGTTAATTTCTCTTTCCTGTGAACTCTTATTTCAACTTCCCGTTAGAATGAGCGCGCGATTCAGCTTTATGCTAATTTGAAGTGGAGCCAAGTTTTGTATTTAAAGGTTAGCCAGGAACTTCTCGGTGTGAGAGAGTTTTTAGTCTCAGATCGCTTCGGCTCTGTTCGACGTTCGCCTGGCTAGCTAGTAGTTCAGTTCTAAGCCTTAGCACTGTTATTCTAATACTTATTGAAGTAATATAAGTGCGTTAGTATTAGCCAAATCTTGCTACGCACCATTCATAGCTTAGAATAGAGGCAAACCTCGCATTTATAGCTCTGAGAGCAACGACTACTTAATTTTCTACTCGACTTTATTTTAAATTATTTCATTGTTCAGTTTAGACCCAAGTGCGGTCATTATTTTCTGTTATCCCTTCCGAGTTGGGAAGTGGCTGTAAATAGCGGTTTAATAAAAGGGTAATTTTAAACCCTCCTTACGTGCAGTTATTCTACCACTTAACCACAGTTATTCTACCACAGAACATAGCTGCATTCAGCTCCCTGTTCGAGATCAGGACTTTGACACGGTTACGATATGTTCGCCAAAAGTATGCACTGAACACTCAGTCCTGATACTGCTCTCAGAGCTATTAACGCGAGGTTGGCCTCTATTCTAAACTATCATTGGTGCGTAGCAAGATTTAGCTAATACTAACGCACTTAGATTACTTCAATAAGTATTAGCGTAACAGCGCTAAGGCTTAGAACTTAACTTCTAGCTAGCCAGGCGAACGTCGAACAGAGCCGAAGCGATCTGAGACTAAAAGCTCTCTCACACCGAGAAGTTCCTCGCTAACCTTTAAATACAAAACTTGGCTCCACTTCAAATTAGCATAAAGCTGAAACGCACGCTCATTCTAACGGGAAGTTCAAATAAGAGTTCACAGGACAGAGAAATTAACATAAAACTTTGTTAGTTTAACTAAAACCTTACAATATATATATATATACACATTATTGCATATATATATATTACTTTCAGAAATCCATTAGAGTAAGGTCGGGAGATCACGATGGCTACGAAATTGCAAAGTTTACGGCAGATGATTATCTTGAAACACTGTACACCCTGAAAACCTGCTTCTTTGCAATATCTGTTTGATAGTTAGTCCCCGACTTCTATCACAATCAAAATCTGTCACAGAAAAATGGTTTAAGTTATACTGCAATCAAGGATGCACTATTAAACTGACCTTGACATCTGAGAAACTGGCCAAAGTTGTCAGGCTCTTAACGTTCCTTTCTTATTGCCGCTGGAGAAAATGTCTTTGGAAGCATATTTCATTTAAATTTTCGTATCGCCATTGCAATTGTGAAATGGAAACGTCGAGCATTCGTTTAATTTCTTTAAAAATATATTTTTCTGAAGAAACTACAATTTATATCAATCGATTCCTCGCAATTTGATTTGCTAACTTTTCGTTTTCGTTTCTCTTCAAATTTTCGTGATATATTCATCTCTAAAGCCGAAGTTAACACAAAATTCTTTTAATATTCACTGATGTATTCCGAAATTTCAAGTTAAAAGTAATAAGTTGTAAAAATTAATTTCTGAATTTTTGATTGAGTAGCTAATTGGGCGCCCCTTTTATTTGTTCACCTGAGGCAAGTGCCTCACCCTCGTCCCGGCCCTGGTTGACATTTTGAGTAACTTTGAAATTTTAGCTTTAGGAGGGTTAAGAACTAAGTTACGGAACTGTATGCCAAATATTAAAGTATAATTAATGCCGTCGTGGAGGAATATCTAAGGGAAACAGACTCGTATACATGTTGAGAAATTGGGAAAGCCGATGCAGCAGCCACCCCGTTCGCGGGAATCGAATCTCGGACCGAACTACCAGTGTTCAGGGACTTCGGCCGCTGGTAGACTTATTTATTATTTGTATTATGCTTACGTCGCATGCTGTATATTATAGAGAAAAATGTTAGGGGACGTAAAGTATGAATGCGGAGCAAGCAATGGGAAAAATTAAATAAATCTTCTTTCATAAGTTCTGTGATTTCGAACTTTTTTGTATGGATTTATTTAGATTTCTTGCTGGAACGTGCACGAGCATTAAACATTGCGAAAGAAACTGAAAGGATTCCTGGAAACGCATCTTCAGATTTGCTGCTCTCCAAAAATATCTCGGGCGTATACCCCTAATTCAATCTATATTCTTCGGTAGGATTCGATGCGGTATTCGCCCGCTTCAAAATGGATTGCTGGAGCAGCTGACCTTTCCCCACATCTTCCGGCTGGGTCAAATTAGAGTCAGCCGTTCTGCTGCATCCCGTGGAATAAAAAGGGGTCATCTCCAAAGGACGGTTTTCTTTTTTTAATACAAAAATTCTGAACATTTTATAGTTTGGAGACCAATTAAAAAAGTTTGTTGCAGAAACCACGTAACTTCCTTGTAGGGAATATTAAATTATAGCAAATTATTAGCATTTTTGCTGCATTTCATTTAAACCTTTTTTCTCGAAATTCAGTAGAGATAGGTTTCTTATTCAATTAATTCAGTTCTCAATTCGCGGCAAGACAAAATTACATAAAACCTCAAAATATTTTCATTAAAAATTTTAAAAATATTAAAAAAATAAAGCACCGAATACAGTTAAAACAATTTTATGATTAAAATTAGAGTTTCTACGCAAAAACGAGCGATTCGGTCAGCAGGCAAAAAGGCAGATTTTTCGGTGCACAAAACTGAAAGTTTACTTTTGGTCCCAGTCGGAAAAAAGACACTGAAGGTGCAGAAAATGACGTAATTCACAATTCACTATTCTGCTAAGTTTCAAATTTAAACAAATATGGCTGCTATGGCACAAAAAAGATTGAAAATATGAGCGAAGCAGAAGAGGCTGAAAATTACATTAATACCGAGACGGCAATGAGTTCTGTTCATCTTTCGTCGATCAAAAAAGATTCGAATACAGTGATAAAGTAGCTCTTAGAAAATTACGCAGAGAAATTCGATAAATATAAGAACACTCTTAGAAACAAAGTAAAATTACTGATTTTTTAAAGAAATAAACACGCACAATATGCATGAAAATGGATAGTTTAGATTATTCTTTTTTTTTAATTATCTGTGACTTGCTTCCCCAGCATTAGCCCGGATATTCGAAGAGTGCATTGTATTTAAAATATAGCTTGTAGGTTGTTTACTCATTCACTAAAAATTCAGTTATTCTTTTCGATTGAAATTCTCATACAGTGTTTAAAAAGGGAACACAATTGAAAAATAATTTTTTATGAATTAATGAATGGATTTCTATAACACTTTTCCACATTACACGTACTGTGATTTCATTTGAAAAATTTATCGCATATAGATTGTGTATTCATTTTCAATCAAATACAAAATCTGTATGCGATAAATTATTAACCCAAGGGACCTCAGATGCAAATGGCTATTAGACTCAAAGCGGCATTTTACGTCGTTTCAATTTCTGCGTTGATTCACTTTTCAGACTGTTGCCACCAAATATGATCGCTATGTTTTATATTTAAAGAAACTAAATAATAAATCTGCATGAATGTTTCTCATAAATATCATTGATTGCTTTGAAGCATTTTCCTTGATCTGTATTTAAAAAGGAAGAATGTCTGTGTGTTTGCGATTAACTCAGCCACTACTTTAGCTATCGTCGCCAAATTTTCTACAATACTTTTCTGGATCCTGCAAAAAGCCAAAGTCCACTTTTTTTTAAAACAGCTTAAATCGGAGATACAGAGGCTGTTCGCATATTTTATTCCTTTATTCTGTTCGCACCTTTGCAATAGTCGAAGATGTCCGTTATTTCCTTGGATACTTGTTTGGAATTTTTGTCTCACTGGAGGCTCCAACTTTACGTTTTTTTTCCTTTCTTGTTGATGATATTACCTATCGACGCTTTAGATTTCCTAAAACCACGACTCTCCCATCGTTTTTGGATAACGGAGTATGCATATTTCTCTTCGGAAAGAGCGTCAATGTAGCCTTCGAACCACTACTTTGTTAAATTCGCCATTTTGAATAAAAACCAAACTTTCGAGCCACAGACCATAATTTTGACTTTTAAAAACACAGTACAATTGCAATTACTTCTTTTGCAGCAAGCGATTTTTTATGACCGCTTGCCAAAATCGTCTAAAAAATGTGCGAACAGCCTCTTTATTAACTAAAATCTCTGAAAACGCTAATTTGCGCCTTCATTTTACCGAGTGGGAACAATCTCGCACGCTGGAGATAAAAATATGCTTTGTTTCGAAAAGTGTTGCCATTGATCGCTTTCAAATCGTAGAGTTTGTTACTAAAAAAATATCTTAAGTTTTACGATGAAATAAAAATAGCATCACCAAACATTAAATACATTATTCCTGATTCCAACAATTCGTGGGAAACTATTTCGGCCGTAATATAAAATCTGAAAGCTTTCGGATTTTATTTTTTTTATTCTGAATTTTTTGGGACCTTTATTAATTTTTTTTGTGTGTGCTGAAAACACGACATTAATCTGTTTTTTTTTTTTTTTTTTTTTTGGTTTTGCGACGGAAAAATACAAACCTAATGGATCATGGAATACTCCTTTTCACGAGCAATTTAACGACACTGTCTAAAAAATATGTTGCTGGTAAATTTCCCTTCCCTCATTTGGGCATTATAAATCGTTTTCGTTTAACGTTGTTTTGTTTATACTTATGTTAGAAGAATGCATATGTTCAGAAGGCAATAACTTGTGCTTTCAAAGAAATGTAATCATGTATTTGTGTAACTTGCATTTGTCATAACCTATTAAAAATGCTCCTTATTCTTGCAATGATCTTACGAGATTAAATTGAAATTGTTTTTCAGGTATTTAAGATAGAGTATCATATATATATATATATATTTTTTCATTTTCGGTGAAATTATTTTAATGGTTTTCTCAAATACATAAGCGCAGTTTAATTGTTTGGCAATTACATCACGGAATTGCATCATTCACGCAGCAGAAATAGGGTCTCTTTAACCTTCGAAATGATAGTACTTCCGCACAATGCGCTGTTTCCTCTTGATTATTATTCGTTTCAAATATTTAATTCTTACTTCTTGTTTTGCTATACTTTTTTCCGTCAAAAATCTTGTTTATTGGTTTATTGCTATAATTACAATGTGGCAGTTATTGAGCTACATGGGGAAAAAATAATTATTATTTAATTCTTAAAACGCCCAGAGGGACGGGTTTTTTTTAACGTTTTGTGTGTTGCCTTTATTTGTTAAGCATCATGTTCTTCGCATGTAAACCACATAAAATTCAATTCAACAGCAATATCACGAAGTATTTAAAAACATATCTTTAGAATTTCCGATAGACAGTCTCGCGCGCTGGAGATAAAAATGCTTTTCCGTACAGCGTTACTATTGCTCACTTTGAACCTGCTGAGTTTGTTAATCAAAAATTCGTTAAAATTCACAAAATATGAAATGAATAATAAAACAAATTCCAAATTTGGGCTTCCAGAGGCCCTTATTAGGAGGAGGATTACGTTATTCAAAATTGGATGGCTCTAGCTACCGTTGTTTTATCACAGTGCGAGAAACATATATACATTTATGCAGATTCTTCATTATTTAATTTCTTTAAATATAATGCAGGGCTCTAATATTTGGTGGGAGTAATTTGGAAAGAACACAGAGCAATAATATTGGGTGGCAACAGTTTGAAAAAGGATACGAGCAGTTACAGTGAATCCACGAAAAATGCCAAAAGGAAATTAATAGCCCTTCTGAGCTCACCCTTCTGTGGGCTAAAAAAAACTTGATAACGTTTGAACCGTTTGCGAGAGTCGGTTAGAACTTGGCGGTCGAATTCATGGGATATTGTGTATTTGTTTGAGCATGCGCACTCGTACTGCTTTATCATAATCAAATGAAACAAAGCAATTGTATGTTACGTAAGTATTAAATAATTCAGGAAATAAAAGTTCAGCGCTATAAAGTATGCCTTGTTGGCAATCAAATTTGTCCGAAAATTTTCGTTAAATATGCTGGATTTTTGCCTGTTCCCAGTTACTTCATACTTTATCTTTGTTTAAAAACTTCACACAAAATATAACTATGTAATTCACACTTCAGTTGAAAATTTGTTCCGATTTCGTCTTGTTTTCCAATTATAGATTCAATCTATATATGTATTGAATATTTTGATGCAAAAAATAGCTGAGTATAATGCAAAATATTTTCTGTAGTCTGTTTCTGCTAGGTAAAAAGCTTAGTTAGTGCAAAACTTCTAAACTGTATGCACACCGACAATCAAAACCTCCCCTTACACGTTCCATCAGCCACCCCTTTAGCGACACTTTTCATTTTATCTTGCAATCGATAAGAGCAGTCGTGCTTCGTCGTCCGGAACCCTCGAGTGGCCTCATGTTCGGCGAGGGGGGCGCGCGTATCGTGATAACCTCGACATCACTCATTCTAAACGGCTTTCTTTTCCGGATGTTGTTCAACGTTATCTTTTTCTATTATATCGTGGCAATGCAATTTTTTTTCCCCGTCTTGGAAGATTGCAGTTGTTTCTTATCGTCCCTTTTATTTTTTTTTTCATTTTCTCTCTTCTTTTTAAACTTTTCAAACAGCTTCTGGAATTATTATTTTCCTCCTGAAATTATCTAACGATGCTTTGCATTCATTCCTTTTTTGCGTTCAATTTAAATGAGTATTCACCTCCAATATGGGAATTTTGAAGTAACGATCTTGGAGAACTTAAGAATGTGTTTGCCGATGTATTTTTATTTGATGTAATGCCAGCGGATAACAGTATTTCCTCCAAAATAAGTTTGTTGTTGTTGTTGTTGTTGTTGTTGTTTCTAATTCCCTTGGAGCAGGAAAGCCTACACCAAGTCCAAGAGACCTTGCCGCACAAGTAAGTCGCTAACGTAGTCTTGCTCAGCCGACGCCTATACAATCCAGTATATACCGTTTAGCCATTTTGCTCCAGATACTTCTTTTAATCATGTTAATATCCGTGGGGAATTGTCGACTAATGTTGTCAAGGGCAAACATCACCCGGAACTCCTCAGGCAAAAATGGCTCTTGAAATCATTAATGATATTCCAGCCCACGCCCTTGTGATATATATACAAATGGAAGTTGATCAGATAAGGGTAGAGCAAGGAGTGACATTTATTGCAACTCCTCCAAGGAGATATCAGATGCAGCATCAGAAACTCTGATCATTGCTCCGTCTTCAGATCGGAATTATCGCCATCAGCAGAGCACTTGATTAAACTCTCTGTTCAAGTAGTGAAATTATATGGATTCTGTTTTTTTTTCCCCCTAACATTTAGTAGGGTCTTATAAACGGGTGTTTTTACATTCTCAAATGAGAGGAAGGGGTTTAATTATCATAATATATACATTACTTACATCAGAAAAATACTAAAATATAAAAAATAGGAAAGGTTTCAGATTTAAACGGTCGCCCGATGGGTTTTGTTAAGGTTTCTTATGCTCTCACTGACCTCGAAGTCTACCAGTCGATTTGCTGTTACACTCGCTCCTATTAACCGTTTCTTTCACCAAAATGAATGAAATTATTTGACACTGTGCATTTTTGTCAGATATCTAAAGTCTTCTTAAAAGAGGTTTGTACTGTTTCGTTTGAAAAGTTACTTTCCTTCACTAAACATTAAAATCTGAAAGGGCTCAGATTTTAATGGTAGCTCAAAAGGTTTCGTTAAGGTTTCTCTACGCTCTCGCTGTGCTCGGAGTCTACGAGTCTGCTGATGTATTCACTCCTGCTAACCCATTTCTTTTTTGTCTTTTTAGCTTTATTATTAAGCGTCATTTTCTTCCTATTTATGCCATACACAGTTCAACAGCAAAGTGACGAAAATTTTAAAATCGGCATAGAAATACAGGTTTAGAATTCCCGATGTAGTGTTAAGTGTTGGCATGCATTTTACTGTTTCCAGTCTTTTCTCAGTTCATCCTATCAATGTTCAGTTTTCTAACTAAAATGGCTTTACATTTAATTAGCGTTTTATGTGTTTACTTTTTTTTATTAAACTTACACCACCTGGGAACTTACACCACCATAAAATATTTTAAAAGAGCATCTTTAGAATTTCCAATGGACACTCTCGCGCGCTGGAGATAAGTGCTTTTTTTTTTCGGCCCACCAGCGGCCGAGCGGTAAAAACGCTGAACACTGGTAGTTCGGTCCGAGGTTCGAATCCCGCGAACGGGCTGACTGCATGGGTGTTTTCGTGATTTTCCCCATTTGTAACGTGTATACGAGCCAGTTTCCCTGAGAAAGTCCTCCACGAAGGCATCCCTCCCTTTAGGCAGATAGCCCTCGTGTTCTTTGCCATAACTGAATAACCTAACCTAACCCTTTTTTTCCCACGCAGTGTTGCTTCTGCTCACATTGAAATTGTTCAGTTTGCTGCTCAGAAATTCGTTAAAAGTTTTGCAAAATATGAAACAGATAATAAATTCCAAATTCGGGCTTCCGTGTAGCCATGTTGGAGTGGAGGACTATGTTACTCAAAATTTGATAACTGTAGATGCCGTAGTTTTTTCACAATGTGAAATGTATACATTCATGCAGATTCTTCATTATTTAGTTTCTTTAGGACGATAATATTTGGTAACAACAATTTCAGAAGGGATACACCGTTTTTAGTGATCCAACGCAAAATGCCGTTTCGAGACTCATATCTCTGTCGGGACTAAGGGCCCTTTCGGGCATATAAACCACACGGGTAATTGGTATTTCTATAAACTGCATAACTCCTACTAATTTATGGTAGTGATGTTTAGCTGAGCGATTTCAGTTTGATTCCACAGTTAACGGTATTGTTATTTCAAAGAAATTCGGAAAAGGGGAAGTAAGACTAAAATAATATTCACCTACATTTTAGTTTCTTAAAATGTGTTCTAAAATGCAAAGGTCTTATTTTTGAGTAAATAGGGTATAATGAAATACCATCTGCTTTCGAGACTTTCTTGGATTTTTCTTGGATTTTCGAGACTTTCTTGGATTTTTCTTGGATTCTTCTTGGAGAATTTGTACGACGGAAACGTACAAAAGGAAATGTAATACTAATATACTTTTCCTCGCCATGCATTTCGTTTTCTCCCAACATAATCTGCTTTAGTAAAAGAAAGAAAAAAAAAACAAAAACACCAGTTTGAAATTTAAGTTTTAGCGAGATTTATTCTTTGATTTCCAAGGAAATATGCAAGCTCTTCCTCTCGCCCACCAATAAGAAATAAAAGTTTGAGCTTTAGGTGGAAAGTATATCATTAATTTAGCGAAAGTTATCAGGACTGAGTGTTCTGTGCATACTTTTGGCGAACATTGTCGTAACAGTGTCAAAGTCCTGATCTCGAACAGGGAGCTGAATGAAGCTATGTTCTTTGTAAGTGGTAGAATAACTGCACGTAATTATTTTACAGTTACAATTAATTATTTTACAGTTAAAATTACAGTTTTATTAAACCACTATTTACAGCCACTTCCCAACTCGGAAGGGATAGCAGAAAATAATGACCGCACTTGGGTCTAAACTGAACAATCAAATAATTTAACAAATAAATTTGAGTAGAAAATTAAGTAGTCGTTGCTCTCAGAGCTTTAAAGGCGAGGTTGGCTTGTATTCTAAATTATCAATGGTACGTAGCAAGATTTGACTAATACTAACGCTCTTAGATTACTTCAATAAGTAATAGTGTAAGAGCGCTAAGGCTTAGAACTTAAATACTTAACTAGTCAGGTGGACGTCGAACAGAGCCGCAGTGATCTGAGATTAAAGGCTCTCTGACACACTGAGAAGTTCCTCGCTAACCTTTTAAATACAAAACTTGGCTCCACTTCAAATTAGCATAAAGCTGAATCGCGTGCTCATTCTAACGGGAAGTTGAAATAAGAGTTCACAGGACAGAGAAATTAACATAAAACTTTGTTAAATTAAACTAAAACCTTAGTAAACAAAGTAAGCATAAAATCGACGGAGATCAAAAGCTGTATTTTTTATTCCTTTGTTTTTCAGTTTTCCTGGGTACGTAACTTGACGATAATGTTTCCTTTTTTACCTTCTTATTTTTTACACTAGAAAGACCGACGGTCATACGAAATGACCGCTGTTCTAGATATTATAAATTGTAATTAAAATGATTTGCGCAAAGGTGTCTGCTAATTCAAACTGAATTACCCAGGGCAGGCGGCGAGGACGCCCCTTTGCTTACTGCCCAGTCTACTTGCTTAATTGCTTAGAGTAGAGTGCAATGAAAGAAACCACTGGCGGTACATTTCTTAAGAGCCACCGCTAGCTCAATAAATAAAAGTGATTTAAATAATAAAATGTTGATTCACATGTCAAAGATCTCTATACATTTCTTGTATACTTTCCATCATTTTTAAGCTCGTGATTGCTAATGCAAACAGATGTTCACGTTCCCCCTGACACGCTCAATTTGCTTTCAGCTGAAAATTCAGTTTAAAGTACAAAGTCGGAAAAAAAAATCTCAAAGGTTTCAGATTTGAAATTACGTCCAAAGGGGCGTTTTTTAAACATTTTGTACGTTACTTTTATTTATTGAATATCACGTTCTTCGCATTTGAACCATAAAATTCAGTTCAAGAACAATATCGCAAAATAATTTAAACTGAGCCTATCTTTAGAATTTCCTACACACAGTCTCACGCGCTGCAGATAAAAAAGTTTTTTTTTCTGTACAGCGTTGTCATCGCCCGCTTTGAAATCCTCGAGTTTGTTCATCAAAAATTCGTTAAAGTTTTACAAAATATGAAATCGTTCGTAAAACAAATTCCCAATTTCAAATTTGGGCTTCCAGATGCCCATATTCGCAGCAGGATGACGGCATGTAAAATTCGGTGGCTTTAGATACCGTCGTTTGATCACAATGAGAGAAACATACATACATTTACGCCAATTCTTCATTATTTAATATCTTTAAATATAATACAGGGCTGCAATATTTTGTGGCAACAGTTTGAAAAGTGATACAGACTTTTAATGTTTCCGACGCAAAATCGCAAAACGAAAACAATAGTCCTTCAGGGACAAAGCCATTTTGGACTAATAAAATAGGGCAAAATTTTAAACTCTTTACGCGAAGGGATATTTAGCATAAGAGTTTGGGTAAACTTACGTGATGAGATGTACTACGCACAACTTGTTAGTTGGTTTCGTCTACTTTAATTTCTCAACGTTTGCAAGTTTCCAGGTAATATGTAAATATAGTTAAATGCATAATAAGCAACAATTGTATGGATTAAAAATATTTAAATGTTTTAAAACTAGTAGAAAGATGAAATAATAAAATTATTATGTTTATTTCTAACAGTAAGATGTCTTTTTGATGGCAAAATGAAAAATATTTAGGGCTTTATCAATCGATGAGTATCACGTCTTGAAACCGGTAGATGTTTTTCAAAATTTACGTCCTAAGACTGCGTTTTTGCTTAATTTTCAATGATATGTACTCTTTAAAAAAGTCTTAAAAATATTATATTTAAGAAAAAAAAACTTTGAAGTAAGTTTTTATAGAATTGGAGATATTAGTTTTCTATATCTTTAGTAAATCGTAATCTGTGCTACGTCAGAAAATATAGGAGAAATCCTGCCAGTCGAGAGTTATTTTTAATAAAAAATAGCATCATGTGTCTGTTTTTTTTTTTTTTTTTTTTTTCATAAATTAAACGTGTTAGTTTATATTGAGTAATCCAAACACGAGCCACGTTATTCGTATTTCATGAAACACGATTTTGTACCCTTTTTAAACTCTCGCCTTTGTGTGGGAAATCGCCAAGCTTATGGTTCGGAAAAGCAATTACGATTCCAGTTAATTTTCAGATGCGTCGTATTTATTTCCCACAACATTCTCTTTCGAAAAGATCGTGACAGTTCTACTTTTCATTTTTCGAAATACACGGAGTTTGCACGATATAACCTTTTACGTAAATGTGCAATTCCGTATCCGTTCTTATTTTTAAGATTCATATATTCGTTCGTAATCTCTAATTTGTCGTAGGTGGCTAATTTACTTCTGTAAAGTAAAAATAATTGCCAGTTTAAAAAAGAAATAAGTACGAGCTTTGATAACGATTTGGAATTCGCTTTATAAACCCGAAATTTAACGTTAAAATTAATATTGTTGCAACATGCCCAGCTGGGGTAAGCTAGCTTACCCGCAAAGCGAGTTTAGGGTTGCCAGAAAATGGCAAGGAAAGGCAGGGTTTAAAAAAGCGCGAAATCGCCATTTTGCGACAAAATTGCCGATATTCCACAGACGGAGCGAGAATGCTCTCGAAGGCAGTTTATAAGCTATAAATACCCTGTCTGTACGCGGAATCTTGAAGAATATCTTGAGTATACTGAGTTCAGCAGTCGGAGATTGTGTTGAGAGCGACTAAACCGTGTCGGGAGCCACAATTCAGTGCTTTGCCGAGAAGCTGTTTTCACCGGTGTAGCCCGAAGACTGTGTTGTTGATTGTTTCAGCTTGTTTAACGTAGTCTTTTCGACGACTGCAAACGCGTTTGGAACTGTTCTGTGTAATACTAATGAATAAATCTTGTTTTGATTCTTCACCAAGTGTTGTCAGTCACTCCAAATCCACGAACTCATAGAACGCAACAATATAGAATGGAAGGGCAAATTCAAAAATTATACTACATGAAAAAACGTACTAGTTTTATTGATATCTTTGTCAGAGTTCTAGATAACTTAAGTAATATTAATTTCATGTCACGGTCAAACATCTGCCTTTGTCAGGAGCGACTGTGACCGAATGGCGAAAGCTGGGAAACCCTGGGACTTCTTAGCGACTTCCATTGCCAACAATTGAATTTACTCACTGCGTGAGATTTTTCATAATTTTTCTCGTAAATAACGTGAATACAGATATTTTTTAAAGTACTACATCCTTCTCATAGGCAATGCGGATGATAAAACTGGTGATTACTTATAATTCGACTTGCGTTCAAATACCCGCAGCAGGTCTTGCGGACGGGTATCTTTAGTTTTTCCTCATGTTTAATGTGAATCTGAGCCATTTCCCCATAGAATGCCGTCCACGAACGCATGTCCCTTAAACAGATATTTTGGCTTACTTTGCCGTAATCGAAACAATCCGGTATTGTAGGCAGATGGTCCTAGTGGGTTTTGCCGTACCGCGGAGTGTCGTTCATAGCACACAGCAGAAAAATAAAGCGTCAAAGTTTTACTGTGGTAGCGATTGTGTAAAGTACAAATTTCAAATGCATTGTATTATCTCATTATACACTGACTACCAATAAGTATTTGGACACCTGTGATAGAAAAGAAAAACTAACTTTATTCAAAATCAATAGTTGGTAGAGCCTCCACGAGAGGTAATTACAGCGTGGACCTTCCGGGGCATACTTTCCACAAGTCTTTGTATGACAGCTAGTGGTATTTTCTTTCACTCGGCTTGGAGAAGACATAGAAGTTCCTTCACCGATTTTGCACGGGTAGTGCACCCCTGAATTTGGCGATGCAACTCGTCCCAGAGGTTCTCGATAGGGTTCAGGTCTGGACTCTGGGCAGGCCAGTCCATTCGATGACTTGTTCATCGAATGGCACCATACCAAGCCTTGGTTAACGTCGAAACATGACAACTGGCATTTCGTCCTGAAAGTAACAGGGGTCCAACCCGTAAAACTGTCACAACGTAGGAAGCACATTGTCATCCAAAATAGTGCAGTAGGCATCGGAGTTGAGCTTACCATGAATGGGGACCAAGGGTCCGAGCCCATACCATTAGAAACACCCCCAGATTATAATTCCACCTCCGCCGAACTTGACTGTCGGCACAATGCATTGTGGCAAGAGACGTTCTCCAGGTAGACGCCAGACCCAGACCCTGCCATCCGAGCGGTAAAGGGTGAACCTTGATTCGTCACTCCAAAGAACCCGTTTCCACTGATCTACGGTTCAATTTCGATGTGCTTTGCACCACATCAACCGAGCAGCGCGGTTGGACTTTGTGGATGTGCTTCCTTACGGTATTCATTGAAACAATACTCCTCGCGGATGAGGGCCATCGGTTGGGTGCGATTCTTCCGAATTTCTCTGGGCAGCACTCGTCGGTCTCTATCTCCCAGTTTCGTTGGTCTGCCGCATCGGGGCACATTCCGACAATCACCGCTCACCTTCCACTTCTTAATCACATAGGCCACTGTCGATTTTAGATACTTCAGGTCGCTAGATATGTCCCTTAAGGATCGGCCACATTTGTGATACCCGATAATTATACCTTTCTCGAAATCGGAGAGCTCCGAACTGCGAGGCATCTTGCATGCGACTAAAGCCGATGCTATTTCCTACACGATATATACCGGCGGAGTCCGTGACCGCAGATAGGACCGCAGATATTGTCATTTCCATAGGTGTCCAAATACTTATTGGTAGTCGGTGTATATTTTATTATGAACTATTTTGATGTAAAAGGTTACTGATATTTTTTTTTCTTTTGCAGGTGAGTTTGTCATGAATCGTGTTCCACCATGATTCAGGTAAGATTCTTGTATCTGGGAGGGTTTTCAGTATGAAATTTTATGTTGCAGATGACGGGTCATAAAAGAAATTTCCGATGTATAACCCTCTAACGGCCGTTCAACCAATCGAAATGAACTTTCAGATATATTTGTTGGTATGCTCTCGAGATTGGGATGATTAAAACAAGTCTCTCACGTTTAAGGTTACAGTGAAAACATTTCGAAATTTCTCATTTTTTCTTGCGTAAATAGATTAGCGCATCGAAAAAACATAAATAGCTTTGGAATGATACACGTATGAAGAACATTGCCGCATTAAAACATTTGCGAAGAAGAGCATTGTAAATGAGCAATGACAACACAAGAGAGGACAGGGGAAAAACCTTTTATTGGAATTGAAAGTTTTCAGGGTGTACAGTTATCAGGACTGAGTGTTCTGTGCATACTTTTGGCGAACATTGTCGTAACAGTGTCAAAGTCCTGATCTCGAACAGGGAGCTGAATGAAGCTATGTTCTTTGTAAGTGGTAGAATAACTGAACGTAAGAAGGGTTTAAAATCTCCTTTTATTAAACCACTATTTACAGCCACTTCCCAACTCGGAAGGGATAACAGAAAATAATGACCGCACTTGGGTCGAAACTGAACAATCAAAGAATTTAACAAATAAAGTTGAGTAGAAAATTAAGTAGTTGTTGCTCTCAGAGCTATAAAATCGAGGTTGGGCTCTATGATCAATGGTGCGTAGCAAGATTTAACTAATACTAACGCACTTAGATTTACTTTAATAAGTAATAGAGTAACAGCGCTAAGGCTTAGAATTTAAATACTAACTAGTCAGGTGAACGTCGAACAGAGCAGCAGTAATTTGAGACTAAAAGCTCTCTCACACCGAGAAGCTCCTCGCTAACCTTTAAATACAAAACTTGGCTCCACTTCAAATTAGCATGAAGCTGAATCGCGTGCTCATTCTAACGGGAAGTTGAAATAAGAGTGCACAGGAAAGAGAAATTAACATAAAACTTTGTTAGTTTAAACTAAAACCTTACACAGTGTTTCAAGATAGTCATCTGCGGTGAACTTTGCAATTTCGTAGCCATCGTGATGTCCCGACCTTACTCTAATGGATTTCTGAAGTAAAGTGAACACATCAAATCCATTGTCAAATCTTGAGAGATGCAATAAAATGGGACGTCATACAGATTCTTCCTGCGATATTGCGTTCATCATTGTTGTCACCAAAAAAAAAATCTTTCGCATACTTGACGTTATTGTCTGCGAAGATCACGTTCAAAATTTGTAATTCCCCCCCCCCCCCAAAAAAGTCTCTTCTCTTGTGTTGTGTTCTTTCTTGTGTCTTCTACTGTGTTGTCATTCGTCATTTACAGTGCACTTCTTCGAAAATGTTTTACGCCGGTAATTTGTGTCATACATGCATCATTCCAACACCATTTATGGTTTTTCAATGCGCTGATCAATTTGCGCAAGAAAAAATTGGTGTTTCCGTTCCAAATGTTTTCACTGTAATCGTGCGAGCTCTACTGTTGTAAATCATAACAATCTCGGCCGTATACTTTCAAATAACTACCTGAAATTTCACTTCGATTAATTGAGCTGACAGACCGCCATCGGTTCATATAGGGGGAGGGGGAGGGGTGTTTATGATCACTCTATATTTTGAATACTGCATCAGGATCGATTAACCTAACAAGTAGACGTGTGTGAGGGAAACCCTAAGGGGACATTTTAATGCCTGATGCAGATCTCCAAATTATACATCCTAAATATTTTTGTATCATTTTCATATTAATATTTAACTTAATTTATTAACTTTGCCTCAGTCGTTTTATTTCTGCACGTTGTAAATTCTTTTTTGGGGGAAGGTCCCCCGGGAAGGATTGGTGAGCATTAATTTTGAATACCTACTGTGCTTTGAAACAGTTTTGCTGAAATATTTATTAATTAATAATTAACTTACAAAAGAAATGTTACTACAGTCAAATACCAAAAATCCGCCGACCTGAAATCCGTACTGCCTCTCAAAATATAAAGTTTATAGGTTCCAGAAATTGCAGAATGGCGAATGAAATACCGAAGAAAAAATATTTATCCAATAATGACGTCATAATTACCGAATAATAATGATTCTGTGTTAGTGGCAGAAAAAAATCTTAGCCCAAAAGAAGTTTTTAGTATGGATGATGTGTTCAGATGAGCCAACACTGGATTTCTTTATGTATTTTCATCTTTCTCATTGTAATAGTTTATGATTATTCTAAGCTGTCAAAATAATTTGCATCAATTTAAATTACAGAGGTCCAGACTATGTGTAGAATTCTGCCCACACTTTGGAACAGTTCCGTATACTTTGATTTAGAATCTTGTCTCTGATAAGAACTGTTTCTTTCAAGGTCTATAGCCTTGAAAAGTCTTAATGAGATTTTTCAACTCATGTGATGAAAAGGTAACTGTTTTTCACGCCACCGTAAATGACGCCTTGCGTTCGGCGTACAAAGAATCCATTAATAGTGAGGAAATGGAGAGACGGAAAAAAATTAAGCAAAAGGCAAACATGTCTGGTGAAAAAGATATCATTATCGTTTGCGATGATGTCTGGTGGCAGATGTCGCTAGTTAAATTCAAAGAAGCAGACGACTGCATATTTTATTGTAATTAATTCATCTTATAAATGTTACTTCTACAAGTTTCAGAATCATTTTTCCATTTCAAAATTTAGATTGTATCGAATCCTTTCTTCTGATTGAAATTTGGATAATTAGCCCAAAGGGCATTAGGCCAAAAGGCTATTAATTTCATTCGGGCATTTTGCGTTGATTCGCTATAAATGCCGGTTCACTTTTAAAATTGTTGTCACCAAATATTACCTCCCTGTGTTATATTTAAAGAAATTAAATAGTGGAATCTGCATAAATATGTTTCTCGCATTGTAATAAAACAACGGTTATTAGAGCTATCAAATTTTGAATAACGTAATCCTCCACCGAATATCGGCATCTGGAAGCCCGAATTCGGAATTTTTTTATTATCTATTTCATATTTTACCAGACATTAAAGAATTTTTGATTAACATACTCCACAATTTCAAGGCGATCACTGTACGGAAAAAAAGACATTTTTGTCTCCCGAGCGTGCGTACCAGAAATTCTAAAGATCTAATTATTGCTTTTGTTATCATATAAAGCGCCATCTGTTGGCTGTTTTAAGCACTTTTTCTTTCAATTAAACTCCCTGACATTTCAAGCATCTGTGTCAGGTTTTATTTCTCTGACTGCATTATTCAGTGAATTATTTGTGAATATATATATGTGGGAATATTAGTGTCAATGTCAATTTCAAATGTTATTGGACTTTTGGGTCACCCGGTATATTCGTTTAGTTTTCACAATTTCTTTATCGATTCGTATTTTAACGTCTGAACTCGTTTACTGTCAACTTCCAGAACTGAGTACGCACTCAGTTCGTTAAAATTTCTCACGCACATTGTAAGTTAAACAAACAAAGTTTTATTTTAATTTAAATCTTTCTATCTCATCTCATTTTCAACTTCGTTAGAAGAAGCGCGAGTTTTCAGCTTATGCTAATTTGAAGTGGAGCCAAGTTCTATTTAAACCAGAGGTAGAAATCTCTAAGTGTGAGACAGCTTTTAGTCTCGGATGACGGTCACTCTATTCGACGTTCGCCTGACCAGCTAGCATTTAAATTCTAAGCCATAGTGCTTTTACGTGATTGCTTATTGAAATAAATCCAAGTGCGTCAGTATTAGTAAATCTTGCTACGCACCATTTAGTTAGAGGCCAACCTCGCGTATAGCTCTGTGAGCAAAGATTAATTTAATTTCTATTTAGCTTTAGTTTTAAATATTATTTAATTGTTCATTTTACACACAAGTGTGGTCTCTACTTTCTGTATCCCTCCCGAGTCGGGAAGTGGTTTGTAAATAATAGTAATTTAATAAAAGAGGATTTTAAATCCCTTTCAAGTGCAGTTCTACCACTTAATCACAATATTCTGCCACAGAACATAGGTGCATTCAGCTCCCTGTTCCAGCTCAGGACTTAAGGAGTTCATGAAGATGTTTTCCAAGAAGATGCACCGAACGCTCACTCCTGAACATTACGGAAAATTTCTTACAGCAAATGCATAAAATAATGCCTGTTTTTTAGAAACGAATTCTTATTTTTAAATATTTATCAAACAAACTAAATGAAATATTTAGTAATTCAAAGAACTGAATTATCCAGTTTTTATCATTGTTGCATATTAATTGACATAATTTACTTGAAAGAAACTTACTATGAAAATTATTTCAAAAATGAAAAAATGGCAATGGTAATTTCACAATGGTATACACAAATGAACCATGTTTTCTTTCAGACATGATTACAAATAAAGTTATATCTGGTATGCATGCGTTATTGTAAAGCTGAATGTTATCTTATCCTTGCCAAGATACACATTAATTCAACAGGATTTCTGTTTTCATATTTTTATAGTTTAAATATTGAAAGGCAGCAGTTCTTAAGTATGGGCAGCAAAAGCTGGATCTGATCGCTTTTCAAATTTGGTGTAAAATATTGAAATTGTACAGAAAGTTGAGATGAGCAAAGAACACGAAAATAACATGTTTATTTTGCTTCAATAACGGCGGAATGAACGACTGACTCTCTCGTTATTCTACAAGTTATGACGTGGATGAAAGGGTTACTATGGCAACTGCATTGAGAAACCATTGCGAATCCTGCAACAAGTTGTCATTATTAGTTTCGTTTGTTCTCGTATTGTCTAACAATAATTTCCCGAGGAAAATCTTCCAGTAATAGGCGCAATCTGAAGAGAAAATACTCGCCGACTGATGCTTTGAAATAAGTTCTGTATTTTGGCAATTCCAGCGTTTATTTCTGCGTTTAATTTGCATATTTGGTGATATACGAATGAATGAAGCCATTTTGTATTACCAAATACTGAATTTGGCTAATGGAAATTCTTATTCATTTTGCCACTTTGTTGGAATAGAAACAACTCTTAAGTGCATTACGTGTATAGTAAGTCCCTTCTGCTAAAAATCTGTCGGACGGAAGAAACGGACTAAGTAATGCGGCGTGTATCGCGCTAAAATCTCTGAGCGTCTGTCTGACTGTTTTTGGCACTACCTCCTGGCGAACCGCATGGTTCTAGGCTTAGCGAAGCAAACAGTTGGATTCCAAATGTCCGTGGCAAGCCATTTAGACCATTCTCATCTTCGTACGACTTTTAATTAGTCGAGATATTAATTAAAAACGCTAATTTTACCTTTCCTTTCCCTCAATTTCCTATTCCTTTGTTGAATTTTCCCCTATTAAAGGGATTTGGCTACGCGCCAATTTCTTTCTTCACAAACCTATGGAACTGCGCTTAGTCGAATTTTGAGACGCATATCCCCGGATTCAAAAAATTCGTCCGAATCCATTGATACCGTTCTCATCTTCGTACGACATTTAATCAGCTGAGTTATTAATTAAAAACTCTGAAAACGCTAATTTAAATGAGAACAGCCACTTTAGGGATTATAAGCTTCCTGTTCCGAAAGCGTAGGGATTTGGCTTAGAAAACTTTTTTTTTTTTTTTTACGAGTCATTTCTTAGTCAAGACCATTTTTGTTCACTTTGCTTTTTTTATTTGATGAGAAAGCGAAAAAAAAAACAAGTTTTAAAAAAAAAGATTTAAATTTTGTTGGCCTTCTGTCGAAATTGGATAAATGTATTAATATTATAAAGCCATTATAGAGCTCTGTTTTTGTCTGATATGAGGGCCGCTAGTGGCAGTTACTGAAAACTCGACAGCGAATCACGTCGAACTAAACAAGGAGTTCGATTTGGTTTCGAATCTTGGTGAACAGATAGGTAGTGGGGACTCTTTCATGGTTTTCTCCCATGTGTAACTCAATTACGATAGTTTCCCTTAAAAATTCCTCCATGAAGGTATCCGTCCCCTTAGGCAAATAACTTTCATTTTCTTTAATTTACCCAAACTTATTTGATACGATTCCCGATTTTCATATCAAATACATCTGTCAATTTTTGTTGTACACGGGTTGTACATTTTGTTTTATTGTTACTTCCTTGTACGAAGTAAAGGAAGTATTGTAACCATGAAAAATTCCGGGTACCATATTTCAACGAAAATATCAAATTTAACGATGTTTTTGCGTGACATCTGTACGTAAGGACAAAGTAAAGGACTCTTTTTCCACAAACCAATTATAAAACTGATTTAAAATGGATTCAGAAGAGACTTTTTTTCGTGGCGTCTGTACGTACGTAATATGTATCTGTCTTAACTCAAAAACGCGTAGCCTCAGAACGTTGAAATTTTGTATGTAGGACTGCTATAGCATGTAATTGTGCACCTCCCTTTTTGTTTGCCAATGGGCCGCGTCAAACGTGTATAAATATATTTATATATATATATATCCACTCTGTTACTCGGCACAGTGAGATAAGTTTTTTTTAGTCTTATATATTGGTAAATTGTGCTTTTTTTTTCTCCTTTAAAAATGATTGAATTTTGTTGTTCTTATGTTCCTGTTTTTATGCCTTTAGTTAACCTGCATGTTATAGTTGTAGAATTATCAGCAATTTAAGAGTTGTTTAATTGCGGCTCAACCTGATTTTTTACCTTAGCAGCCATGTTTGTTTACATTTGAAACTTGGTAGAATAATGGATTTGTTGCCCATCTAGAGAAACTAAGCTTCGCAACAACAAATTAACGACGACTTTTATTATTAGGGATTAAATCAGGATCTATCCATTCTGGAATTATCATTTTAAGTTATGAAATTATTCCATATATTGACTCAGCATAGCGTCCGCAACAAGTTAAGTCAGTTTCTACGCCTTCAGTGTCTTTTTGCCGAGTGAGATCAAAAGTAAACTTTCAATTGTGTGCCTTGAAAAATCTGCCTTCTTACCCGCTGGCCGAATGGCTTGTTTTTGCGTAGAAACTGTATTTTTAATTGTAGCAATTGTTTTTTAATTGTTTTATCAATATTTGGTGTTTTATGTTTTTCTGTATCTTTCAATTTTTAATAAAGGTGTTTTGAGTTTTTATGTATTTTTGCCTTGCCGTGAAGTGAGAACTATATTAAGTGACTGAGAAATATGTCTCTGATGAAATTCGAGGAAATAAGTTTTAATGAAATGCAGGAAAAGTGCGTATAATTTAGTATTCCGTACAAGGAAGTAATGTGGTGTGCACATCAGATTTTCTTATAATGAGTTTAAAATTTTCTTAAGTGTACACACCGGAAGAATATGTAATACAGAGGCTGTTCGCACATTTTTTAGACGATTTTGGTAAGCGGTAATAAAAAATCGTTTGCTGCAAAAGAAGTAATTGTACTATGTTTTTAAAAGTCAAAATTATCGTCTGTGGCTTGAAAGTTTTGTTTTTACTCAAAATGGCGAATTTAACAAAGCAGTGGTTCGAAGGCTACATTTAGGCTCTTTCCGAAGAGAAGTATGCATACTCCGTTATCCAAAAAAGATGTGAGAGTCACGGTTTTGTGATATCTAAAGCGTCGATAGGTAATATCATCCACAAGAAAGGAAAAAAAAAACGTCAAATTGGAGCCTCGAGTGGGACAAAAATTCCAAACAAGTATCCAAGGAAAAAACGGACATCTTCGACTATTGGAAAGATACGTTGTTTAATGTTAAAAAAAAATCCTCCTAGTCAAAGGACAGTCGCAAAATCAATTAAAATGCTGTAACAAAATGATAGACGTTGATTTAAATCTCAAGAAAGCGAAAAAACGCAATGTGCATCGTCTTCTTCCGAAGCACATCGCTCGACGCAGGACACGCTGCAAAATTCTATATGAGAAACACTTATCCAAAGAAAAATGGAAAACAATTGTCACAATAGACGAAGCATGGGTGTATTTAAACGATTGTAACAAAAAAAGAGCCATTTATTGTCATAAAAGGGGAGAAAAATTTTTAAGTACGTGGTTCAAAGAATCGAAAGAAAGTTTTTCTAAAGAATTCTCGATTGTTGCCGGTTTTTCTTATAATGGCAAGTTAAAAATAAAGAGAGCGCAAAGAAATGTCAAGATTAACTCCAAATACTATCGGGAACATATTTTATCGCCCATTTTTCTGAATGAAATACCATCGCTTTACCCACAGTGCCATCCATCTGTGAGACTCCATCGGGACAAAGCTAGCAGTCGCACATCAAAATCCACTGTAAAATTCCTAAAAGAAATGGAACAAAAAACTGGTATCGAGGCCATACCCTTCACTAATATCCCTACTCAATCTCCCGATGTGTCATCTATGGATTTTTGTTCTTTCGGACTTTTAAAAACTGCATTATGCAAACGTTGTCCCCAAACCCCTCACAGGACTCTGGAAAGCTGTTCGGGAGGAATGGGACAAAATACTTCTTCTCACAATTCAAAAGGCATTATTATCCTGGAAATTGCGGTGTCGAAAGATAGTTCAGAATAAGGAATATCAAATAGAACATTTAAAACACAAGAATTTTATGTAATTTAGTTTTGTGAATACAATGTACATCGTGTAAAAAATGTGCGTACAGCCTCTGTAAGTTGAATGTCGCAATCTTTACAAAATTGTAACACTACGTAAATTGAACATAATTTTCACCTTGAAACCATTTGAATTTTGTAGAAGTTTCAATTCAGTCTTGAAAATATTTAGCGTGTGTAACACTGGAAGAGCATGGTCCATTCATTAGAGCATGGCCTTAATTCGATGGGTAATATAACCTACTCATTTTCTGATTAAATTTATATTACTTATCTGATTGACCTTGAACTCGTCACGCAGATGCTCGAGATGACTCGTCTTCACATGTTTGCCCTCTATCACTCAATGAGTTTATTGTTATCTCGGTTAACAACGTTCCCTGTTGAGAACTTACGATGGGCTGGATGCAGGATGTTTACTGTCGGCAAACATTTATGTTTCACTGCATATCTGCTTATTTGAGTGATACAGTAACCTTTGCTCTGAAGCATGCACAAACTCCTTCTGTGCAAACCCCCTCAATCCTTTGTTGTGTATTTTTAATTGGCATTATTCGTAATTTTAAACTATTTTAATGCAGTTTCTTAATATAAGCGAAAAATTGCCTGTTTTCCCATCAGCGATTGTTTCAAACAAGGGTTAAATTCCAAAGTGCATGAAACAATGAAACAAAATTGTAAATACTTTGATCGTAAAGAAAATGCAATTTCTTCGTCTTAATTATTTGTCAGTAATTTGTGTGTTAAAGTGTCAGTCGTAATAAAATTTTAAGACTTGATAGTCGTAATAAAATTTTAAGTAATAGTCAGTCGTAATAAAATTTTAAGACTAACTTAATTTTAAGATTTATGTTCATCATTTTTGCAAGGAATTGTGTTTGTAAATGTATTATGGGAATTTGTTTCAAGTATTAACTACATTTCGTCTATTTTACTGGAATTATGGTTCCTCATATTTTTTACATAATATATATATTGTTTCAAAAAATAGTAAAGTTAAATTAAATTTAAATAATTCTCTTGCGCCATTGCTGCAAGGAATGAAATTTAAATTTAACAAAATTTCTATTCGTAAAAAGTAATTTAAAGTAAAAAATTAATTATAGAAATAGGTTTAAAAGAAATTATAAATAATTTATATTGCTGCGAACTAATCTACAATATAATTTAAATTCCGAGAACATAAGTAAATCAAGTGCAAGTATCAAAATCTATTAACAAATATAAAATTGTAATAAATTTTTTAAATCCTAAAAATAAAAAAATATGCATAAGTGAATAATTGTTGAGCTGGCAGAAGACAGACTTATCGAGGGGAAGTTGCCCTCAAACCTAACTCTTCAATTATTCAATTCGTGTTTCGTCATTCATATAGGCAAGGGTAAAAATAAAACCAAAAGTAAAACCAAATGATGTGACCTACCAAAAGCAATTCAAACGAGTGGAACTTTTAGAAAAGAGCAAATCAAAGCCAATACAAAACAATACCCTTTATAAAACCAACTTTTTAGAAAACCTATTTACATATATATATATATATAACGGAAGAAATGTAACTGAAATTTAAAATGCGCAAAGGCATCGGTAAGTTTAAAAAAAAGGAAAGATGCGCAATATCAGTATTATGAACAAAATATTAATATAATAATCAAAATATAATTGTAACTGTGGTAAATGAAATAACGTTGTTTTTAATCTCGTACACTTCAAGACCTATATCGGCGATAGATAATTGTAACCATCTGTAATTATTGCCAGCGATTACAAGAAATTTTATTTATAATTTCTTGTCTTGTACTTTCCCGTAGGGGTACAAATGGGAGGAATAGGGCTCGATCCACCTGGTCTAAAAATAGACCTTATGATCTTGTTTGAGTCACCTCCAAGTTCACCCCAAAATAAGAAATCCCACCACAAACCCAAACACAATCGCAACATTAGAACACAAAATACAAATACACAGTTAACACATATCAAGTAAAAAAAAAAATCAAGATCATACAGAATTAAGAAATCACAAGGCATAAAATCATTAATAATCTCAATAAGTCAACATGAATAAAATCCTGGGGGGGGGGGGAGAATTCATAGGACAAATGATGGAAAACTCACACGGTTCGCCGTCTGTCTTGAACGCTGTATACCACTGACAGCAGACCATCGACGGCACGGTTTACAGTCTTTATAGAAACAAAGACTGGACACCTCATCAAGTGGAATCCAGTTTCTAACAAACGATTCTCGGGGTAATTTGATATAGAGAGATGTACAGAAACGCTTTCATCCCGCTAACATCAGGGACAGACCTTTGGGGTGGTCCTTGCTTGCTTGTACGGGGAAACATTATGATGAACGAATGGACAGAGCTCCACATTTTCGGAAAAGTTTCACTTACCAAAGACCGTTACTGTGATGAAGTTATCCTCCCCCACGAGGGTCTTTTCGGGGATGCCATTGGTCCCAACTTTTTTTTATAGATGACAATGAACGGCCACACAGGATTTTGATGTTGAGGAGGCTCTGGAAAGTGAAGATATGTTTGAGGAACACGCTGTCAATCCATATCTTCACTTTCCAGGACAGCGTGTTCCTCCAATTTAAATTTCATTGAACTGGTGTGGAAGACGCCTGGCGGTACAATATGATCCCTCTGGAGAATACCAGGCAGCTGAAACAGATGCTCCTTAAAGAATGGGAACTTTTACCCAAGAACTGTACAATCAACTGGTTTTGAATATCGACAGACTGTCCAATGCAGCCATTGCTGTTAGGGAAGGTCCTATCCCTTAACTTTTGTTCTTTAGTTTGTTGTTCTTTCTCTTAGCCAAATGGTTTTTCTGTACCGACGCCATTCTGTCAATAAAACCTTTTTTTATTCTTTCCGTACTGTATTCGCCCTCTTCGTTCTTTAGCTACCATACTCCCCTTATCTTTTAAATACTGCATTGTGCCTATGTAGTATGAATTTCATGTCTCCCAGTTGGTTTTTTGTATAATTATAACGAAAATCAAAAATGCTGTTTACGTATTCGATATTAGTGTAGTAGCAACGACATTAGCCGATAGCGTAGTTTTTTTGTTTAGACTATTCAATGTTATTGACGGAGATAATATTTACTGAAGGATTATTTCTGATTATTTTGTTTTAATAACAGCTATCTAATTTATTGGGATATTTTTGCCTTCTTCTGCCAGTTCTTTCTTTTCTGGCCCACTCTATTGTTTTTTTCTTATCCATTTTAATAATGTTTATAGTATTGTTGGATGGCATCGTTCACAATAATCAGATGGCACGACAAACTGCGTGAAAGAACTGTTATTTTGCTCGTAATAGAATTCAAAAGATTCTGCAATGAAGATGAAAGACTGAGTTCTGTACATAAGGCGTTAGCTTTTCTGCATCTGTAGATAATGTCATATGTTTCCAACTACGAATGCAACCACTTCGTAATAACCATTGGTGTTTTCATTAAATATTCAAGTTATTTATAAATCGGACTAGCATATTAGCACCTAGACAGCCATCTCTGAAGTAAATTCAGTGATATCATACCTTTAAATAGTAAGTACCGATCTCGTAGTATTTTATCAGTTGTTATAATTACTTTAATATTTTTTACTTTCAAATTTTATTTTCCAACCAACAATTAAAAAAGCATTTCTTAAAAGTTTACAGAACTAAACATAGCCCATATAAGACGCGGGCACTTAGCTGTTCTGTTTGCCTTCTTCCACAAATGCGCATAGCTATTCTGTTCGCCTTCTTTCACAAATGCGCATGCGCAATCAAGCAAAATAAAAATTGCTGTCTAAAAGCAAATCTATCATATTTGGCTTGTGCCAGCAATTTTTTGCTGTGCTTTAATACTTTCTCATCCTCAAATATAAAAACCACAGCTTACAAAATGATCACAAACAAAACAGGCTAGCTTTGGTTAAACAGCACAGGCACATTTTATGACTTTGCTACTATACTGCAAACGGGTCAATATGTTTAAACAAAAGAATTCATTGTGCAACATTCGAATTAACAGTAACAAAATGGATTGCTAACGCATTCGATTTTATTTCCAGTTTTTGTATTATTCGGAAAGAAGATACAGAACTATTTTATTAGCCCAAAAAGGCGATAGCCCAGAAGGGTTCTTGGTTTCGAAACGGCATTTTGCGTTGTTTCACTATTAATGTCAGTTTCACTTTTGATATTGTTGCCACCAAATATTATCCCCTGTATTATATATAAAGAAATTAAATAATAAAGAATCTATGTATGTTTCTCGCACTGTGAAAAACGACAGTACCTACGGCCATCAAATTTTGAATAACGTAGTCCCTAATATGGGCATCTGGAAGCTCGAATTTGTTTTATTATGCATTGCATATTTTGTAAAACTCTAACGAATTTTTGATCAACAAACTCAACAATTTCGAAGCGAGCAATGGCAACACTATACGGAAAATAACATTTTTATCTGCAGCGCACGAGACTGTATATCAGAAATTCTAAAGATATGCTGTTTTTAAATATCTTGTGATACTTCTGTTGAATTAAATTTTATATGGTTTAAGTGCGAAGAACATATAAATAAAGGTAACGCACAAAGCAGTTAAAAAAACGCCCGTTTGAGCGTAATATAAAATCTGGAAGGTTTCAGATGTTTTTTAAATTTAATATTGTTTGTATTACAGAGGCTGTTCGCACATTTTTTAGACGATGTATATTGTATTCACAAAATTAAATTACATAAAATTCTTGTGTTTTAAATGTTCTATTTGACATCCCTTATTCAGAACCATCTTTCGACACCGCAATTTCCAGGATAATAATGCCTTTCGAAGTGTTAGAAGAGGTATTCTATCCCATTCTTCCCGAACAGCTTTCCAGAGTCCTGTTAGGGTTTGGGGACAACGTTTGGATAATGCAGTTTTTAAAAGTCCGAAAGCACAAAAATCCATACATCGGGAGATTTAGTAGGGATATCAGTGAAGGGTATGGCCTCGATTCCAGTTTTTGGTTCCATTTCTTTTAGGAAATTTAAAGTGGATTTTGATGCGTAACTGCTAGCTTTGTCCCGATGGAGTATCACAGATGGATGGCACTGTGGGCAAAGCGATGGTATTTCATTCAGAAACATTGGCGATAAAATATGTTCCTGATAGTATTTGGAGTTAATCTTGACATTTTTTTGCACTCTCTTTATTTTTAACTTGCCATTATAAGAAAAACCGGCAACAATAATGAATCCCTTAGGAAAACTTTCTTTCGATTCTTTGAACCATGTACTTAAATTTTTTTCTCCACTTTTATGATAATAAATTACTCTTTTTTTTTTGTTGCAATCATTTAAATACACCCATGCTTCATCTATTGTGACAACTGTTTTCCATTTTTCTTCGGATAAATGTTTCTCATATAGAATTCTGCAGCGTGTCCTGCGTCGAGCGATATGCTTCGGAAGAAGACGATGCACGTTGCGTGTTTTCGCTTTCTTAAAATTTAAATCAACGTTTATCATTTTGTTTACAGTGAACACCGAGCATTTTAATGATTTTCCAACTGTCCTTTGACTAGGGGGATTTTCTTTTAATATTGAACAACGTACCTTTGCAATAGTCGAAGATGTCCGTTTTTTCCTGGTATACTTATTTGGAATTTTTGTCCCACTCGAGGCTCCAATTTGACGTTTTTTTCCTTTCTTGTGGATGATATTACCTATCGACGCTTTAGATATCACAAAACCATCACTCTCGCATCGTTTTTGGATAACGGAGTATGCATATTTGTCTTCGGAAAGAGCGTCAATGTAGCCTTCGAACCACTGCTTTGTTGAATTCTCCATTTTGAATAAAAACAAAACTTTCAAGCCACAGACGATAATTTTGACTTTTAAAAACATAGTACAATGGCAATTACTTTTGAAGCAAACAATTTTTTATTACCGCTTACCAAAATCGTCTAAAAAATGTGCGAACAGCCTCTATTATAATCTAATACTATAGTTTATTCGCAAAATTTTAAATTCAATATGTATATATAAAATATAAAGATGGATTCGGGAACAAATTTATTAATTTATTATTACTTCTTGAATATTCAAAAATCAAAATGAGGAGCACTTAAGACTCTTGGACATTGCCTAAATTTTGCCTATCTGTTGCTATGCTGCTGCTAGTATCGTGCCGTTTCTCTGACTTCTCTGTATGACGCATCATTATGAGTCACGATTGCTCATCTGGCTGGACACGTAAAGCAACATCTACTGAAGTGAAAAATTAGCGACATCTTTAGGATCGTGTGAAATAACAAGACTTGTTCCAGATGCTATAATTTATTACTTTCCTGTGATGGAACCTACAGCTTCCGTTTATTTCCCAAAGTAATGATTGCTTAGTTTCTGGTTTAAAATAAAGTAGAAATGCCGGGGAATAAAATTCATAATTAAATGTGATATATCTGATTTTGTTCATAATTAACAGTTGATAGCTTTATTTCATCTTTTTACGACACAGTGTCTAGACAGTGCTTTTGAACCTTTTTCGGCTTCGATGACTGCAAATTTTTAGAAACCTGTGCCTAAAAATTTTCATGTGCAACAAAATGATCGACAGTCTCGGACACACCTGGGACTGATAGCCCCGTAAGTTCTTCCAACTATTTTTTCTTTGTTAAGAATAAAACCCTTCCTTGCATACGGCCCTGATGTATTACCAGAAAAACATATACATCTTGAATTTTTAGCAAACTGATTGCCTGAGATGTGAATTAAACATTTGATAAAACATAATTTATATCCCCCTTCTTAACCACCACCGTAACTACATAAAACATTATACAAAAATTCTACATTAATATAAATAACTCCATGCCATTTCTGATGAGTCAAAATTTTTTAAACATTTTCTTACTTGATAGTGAGTGATTCATTTTCTCAAATTTTCAAATGTTATGATACTTTAGGTAATCTTCTGAGAAAATGTGTCAGCAGTCATATCGCAGCCATTTAACTTGTTATATACATAAAAAATGACAATGAAATAAGCAGTATCCCTTAATGCAAATATTACTTATCCTAATAAATAAATTAACCATCTTCCCTTTGCAAAATCTTAAGAACTCAAATGGTATAAAGAGATTAAGAACTTAAACAGATTCAAAAATATCACGCAAAACTTTTCTATAATTAAAATTATATATAATTAAAGCATAATATTACAATGAAATAAGCAATATCCCTTGATACAAATGTTAATTATCCTAATAAAGTAATTAAACAATTTACCGTTGCAAAAAGAAACAACTTTTTAATTTCTTAAACTTTTCAATCTCTTAAAAACAGTAGCATAAGAAATACGATGAAAAATTGTTGCCAAACCGAAATTTTTAAAAGAAGGAAACTATTCGAAATGATGCAATTTCATCAAAAATCTATCAACAACAATAAGAAAGGAAAATTGTTGCCAAAACTACATTTTAAAATATCCGAGATGTGAGAAGTGTATTCGGAAGCTTCATTTAAAAAAATTTTTAAAAATACAAAATATTATTATTTTTCCAAAATTCTTTTTTTAAAAGGAGTCGAAAGGATTAAAGTTCAACGTGTCCAAAAATCAAAGGAAAATAAACGGCACATTTTTTAAAATAAGTTTTTATAAAAAAAAAATTCCACCGAAAAGATGTTAAGCTCACCTTCCTAAATAATTTCGTATTTAATCGATTTATTGAAATACGAAATTTATTTTAAGTTCGTAAAATAGCTAAGTGTTTACGCTTCAGGACGATGTAAAAATGAAATGTATAGAGTGAAATCTCGCTTTCCTGTAGTCCATTATGTCTCGAAATGACGCGATTTGGTCACAAAACATGAAATAAAAAAATTCAAATTCGAATTTCGAAAAAATCGCTTCGAGGTGCACACCTATGTACCAAATTTCGTGGCCCTGGGTCTATTAGCTTACTCGCAACACGAACGAAAGACACACACACAGACTTTTTGTTTTATTATATGTAGAGATTAATTGGGACTTTCGTGCATTTTTCTCCTATTTGATTTTAACTATTGTTCGAGATAGTAATGATTTTAAGATAAATTTCTTGCTTTATTTCGTGAAGTTTGCCATTTAAACAGGATAGATCTTACCTTGTACTTGGAGCATGTGTTCATCTGGTTTTACGTCATTAAAACCCTCCGACGACGACATATAACAATTGTAATTCGATTATCAAAATGTGACAGGATTTACTTCTCATTGCTAAATAATAAATCACGTAAAGTATTAATTCCGTAGATATTAAATTACCACTGGATTTTGAAATGTTTTTAATATATACCTTGTGCACGCTTTAAAAAATGTCTGTGTCTGGCCACGTTTCAGCTTTCTCGTCTTCTAGAAGACATGTCTTCCTAACTGTAGATTTATGAAGTTTCTCTGCAATGAATTGAGTCATGAAAAGTAATGTTCTTCAAAAAATAATGTAGTTGATACAAGTGAAGATGAGTTAGTTATTCATGTGTCGCTGTCGCTTTTTTTTTTCCCCTTTGACCTCATTTCAGGGACAGGATGTAGAAAAAATGATTTTAAAAAAATGTGTATATTTATTTCCGGTTCTTAAAAGATGCGAAAAAAAAACATTTGGAACTTGATATTACCCTTGTTTAAATAGCTATTTTTCATGTTGTCAAAGATGGAGAATATTTCCAAGATTTATTAAAATTATTATTTAATTAATTTTATGGATTGAAATTTTAGTAAATTACTCTAGATTCCCTATTAAACGGAGTAGTACTGGGGCAACGCCCACGGTTAACCCATAATCACTATTTATTCGACAGTTTAAAAAAATAAAAGAATCTGATGTGGCCACCACGTGACTTATTTGTACGGCGTATTAAGTTGTACACATTTTTTGCTCCGCTTCATTTCAACTTGTTTCCTCGAATTTCATCAGAGAAATATTTCTGATTGCATCAATTCAGATATCATTTCGCGACAAAAGAAAAATGTATAAAAACTCTATCTTCATTAAAAATTGTTAAATACAGAAAAACCTAAAACGACAAAAGGACAATTTTTACAATTGAAATTGAAAATGAAACTGAACAATTTTACAATTGACCAAAAAAAAATTGAGTTTCTACTCAAAAACAAGCAATTCGGTCAACGGGAAGGAAGACTGGTGTTTCGGTGCACAAAACTGAAAGTTAACTTTCCGTTACACCTGGGCAAAAAGACACTAAAGGTTCAGAAACTGACTTAATTCACTATTCTACTAGTGTTTCAAATTTAAGCAAATGGGGGTTTCATTTTGCTTAGTAGCACTTAAACAACTTTTAAATTGTTGATAATTCTACAAATCTTGCATGCAGATTAACTAAAAGCATAAAAACCTTAACCGGAAAATAAGAACAGCATAATTCACTCACTTTTAAAGCAAAAAAGGTGCACAATTTACCAACATATAAGAATAAAAAAACTGAGGTCACCCAGTCCGGTAACGGTAAATATATATACTTCTGGTGAGGCCGATTGCAACCAAAAAGGGAGGTGCACAACTACGTGTAATAGCACTCCCATATACAAAATTCCAAGGTTCTGAGACTACACCTTTTTGAGTTATGCGAGATACGTAGATACATACTACGTACGTACAGACGTCACGAAAAAAAAGTCTGTTCTGAATCCCTTTTAAAATCATTTCAGAATCAGTTTTGGAAAAAAAGAGTTTTTCATTCTTTCCGTACGTACTGATGTCACGCAAAAACATCGTTCAAGTGAATTGGAGAGCGGTCAAAATGGATATTTTCGTGATACCTCAAATTTTTCGTGATTACAATATTCCTTTACTTCGCACAAGGAAGTAAAAACGTGATTCAATTGTCTCATTCACAAACGCAACCGAAAATAGAAACATTTTGCTAGAAGCTGCTTCATTCACTCCCATTCGCCGTTACTAACTAAAATTATAAATCCCTGAACACCAAAAGATTTGTCTCTTATTCCAGTGTTTTCAGTATCCCCCCCCCAAAAAAAAATCTGAAGTGTTACAGATTTTAAATTACGTCCAAAGGGGCGTTTTTTAACGTTTTGTGTCTTGCCTTTATAAAATATCATGTTCTTCACACTTACACCATAAAATTCAGTTCAACAGCAATATTGCAAAATAATTTTAAAATGAGTCTTATGCTCAGAATTTCCGATGATAGACAGTTCTGCGCGCTGGAGATAAAAAGGTTTTGTTTTTTCGTAGTGTTGCCATTGTTCGCTTTCAAATCGTTTGAGTTTATTCATCCAAAATTCGTTAAAGTTTTACAAAATGTGAAGTAGATAATAAAACAAATTCCAAATTGGGGCTTCCAAATGCGCATATTCGGTTGGAAACGTACGTTATTCAAAATTGGATGGCTCTAGGTACCGTCGTTTTAACACATTTGGAGAAATATACATACATTTATGCAGATTCTTCATTATTTAATTTCGTTAAATATAATACAGGGCTGCAAGATTTGGTGGCAACAGTCTGAAAAGTAATTCAGACTTTTAATGTTTCCGATGCAAAAACGAAAACAATAGTCCTTCAGGGAGAAAGCCTTTTTGGACAAAAAAAAAATAAATAAATAACATAAAAAAAATCTGAAAGGTTTCAGATTTTAAATTACGTTTAAAAATTACGTCTTTTAAACATTTTGTATGTTACTTTTATTTATTGAATATCATGTTCTTCGCATTTAAATCGTAAAATTCAGTTAAAAAACAATATCGCAAAATAATTTTAAACTGAGCCTATCTTTAGAATTTCCTACACACAGTCTCACGCGCTGCAGATAAAAATGTTTTCTCTGTACAACGTTGCCGTGGCCCGCTTCGAAATCCTCGAGTTTGTGCATCAAAAATTCGTTAAAGTTTTACAAAATATGAAATCGTTAATAAAACAAATTCTAAATTTGAGCTTCCAGATGCCCATATTCGCGGCAGGATGACGGCATTCAAAATTCGATGGCTTTAGGTACCGTCGTTTGATCACAATGCGAGAAACATACATACATTTATGCACATTCTTCATTATTTAATTTCTTTAAATATAATACAGGGCTGCAATATTTTGTGGCAACAGTTTGAAAAGTGATACAGACTTTTAATGTTTCCGACGCAAAATCGCAAAACGAAAACAACAGTCCTTCAGGGACAAAGCGCCTTTGGACTAATAAAAACTCCACTAATGAATTCCAGCATTTCTTCGTGCTTGGATTCATACATTTCTTATTTTGGATTTACAAAGAATGAGAGGGAAGTGTCTGTCCAATGTAGATCACTACTGCGATCCGTCTCACAACACACGACTCAGTAATTTTAGAAGAAAACTTACAACCTGCGTTTGAAAACGGTTCGCTGCTTATAGGTAACATTAAATGTGGCTTACTGGAGTAAATCATCATAGCTTTCTACTGCAGTGCGTTGCGTGTTAAGGTATCAAATGAAAAAAATTGTTCACACACGCGATTTTCAAAAAGAAGCCCTTCTTCCGTAGCACAGTATGTTAACCCTAAATCTACTATAATATCTACTTTCTGCACCCCCCACTCTTTTTCGCTTTTCTTTTTCTTATTTTTAATACTTCAGAAGAAACCTGGAGGAATTTATTGTTTTCAGTTCACGGATTATGTGACTAAATTTTTGAATCGATAGGCAGTTTGCAACTGATGACTGACGGGAGACGTAAGAAAAGTTGAAAAACATTATATTCTCTGCCAGATCTTTTTAAATCGGCATTTAAAGGTGTAAGAAGCAGTGAACGCTCCACGGATCCTTTTGCGATGTTAGTACTTAACATTGTCAGCTTGCAAATAGAAAATCCATGGCAAGAAAATCCATGGCAACGTAGGCAATCCTAGGCAACGTAGTTGGCCCTTAAGTAAAACTAGCCGGCGAATATCAGTAATCACGTATAATATGTCCGAGCGTAACAGCTTCAAGAATGACTTAGCCAGAAAGCAAACACACGCCGCTTACGACTCCCGGCACTCTCTATCGAAGTAAGCTGAATCTTCCTTAAATACGTCTTCTAACTCATTTGCATCCAATGCGATTCTTAAAACTCATTCCGGTAGGGAGTTGTAAGTGGAAACGAGAACTGAAAAGAAAGGGTTTCAAAATTAAAGTAACTGTTTAAAATTAAAATACTGTACCTTACAGAGAAAAAATAAGCTATCCACAAAAGTATTTTGCTCATTTGAAATTATAAAAGCATTTGTTAGCCCATTTGTATCCTATACAGCTTATTCTTACTGCAGAATGATTTTCATTTGCCAAAACCGGCTTCCCGTATTCTCTAAACATATTGTTGCGAAAAATTCGGCGGTTGCGCCTGTATGTAAACTTTCCGGCATAGCACTAGGGTTGCCAGATTGGCGACTTTATCGCCCATTTGGCGACCAAATTGGCGATATCCCATGGTCCAATCGGGAAGCTTCTAGAATAATTTCCTGTCGAGATATTTCTCGAAACGTGTGGAACTTTAAGAAAAGCTATATAAACCCTTGCGTTTCTGAGAGCCGGCAGTGTGAGAATAGCTGCTTACTGTGAGTGCTAAGCTACGCGAGAGTTTTGTGAACGGAAAGCGATCGAGATAGTGCTTTGCCGTGAAGCTACCTTTACAGTATAGCTTGACAGTGTATTGGTGATTGTTTCACGGTGTTTATTATAAGTTTAGTGTTGCCGTGAAGCTACCTTTACAGTTACAGCCTGAAGCTGTGTTGCTGATTGTTTCAGCGTATTTATTGTAGATTTTCGACGCTTTTAAAGGTAATTTTGGAACTGTGCTGTAAATAGTGATTCTTGTAAATAAATTGTGCTTTTTATTGTTCTGCATCGTGTTTTCATCGGATACTTTCAAATCCACGAACCCGTATAACGCAACAGTATATTATGTGGTGTCTTAAAAATATACTTGAGCTGCTTTAAGAATTAGACGCAACATTTTTTATCCAACGTAAATTTTTTCCGAATATTCTTGAAGGATAAATAAATTTACATTTTTTTTTTCCTTCCTTCCAATCTCCACCGTAAGAGTTATGACATCATCGTTCCGACTGAGTGACTAAGCATAGAAAAATATTTGGCTTTCCAAGATGAGGAAAACTTTCATTTTCTTCATCTGAGTCATGTCACTATTTTTTCATACTCTCTCTACTTTCTTTAGGTATTTTTTTTTTGGTTGTAGGGGGGAGGGGTTACGATAAGTACAAATCGCATGTTTCTTCCCTTATTCTTTTGTGGATGTCCAGAATTTGAAATCTGCACTCAGTCAATATGCTTCTTCAGAACATCCTTTCATAAAAAATTTAGAAACTTTATTTACTTGAAAGGTTATTTCAGGTGACCCGCAATCGATCGATTCGTGATGTTCAACGTGGCGCCATCTGTCGGTGCATAGAAGCTCTATGCAACTTCCACATTTTCTCGCCTTCTCCCCCACACACAGACACGTACTTTTAGAAACTTCAATATTGTTTTTGAAATTCAAATGTAGACTCTTTACAGATCTTTTTATTTCGAGAAATAAGTTTCCGATATTTTTTTTTTTCAAAGATAATTAAAATATGAGTTTCTTGTATCGAAAGGAAGATTTGAGTATTTTTGGATTGAAAGTCTTGAAAAAATTATCAAAAGGTCTATCAGGTTTTCGAATATTATAATATTTATGTATATTTTAATAACATAAATTTTTAAATCATCAGAGTGATACAAGGGCATGAGCGTTAAGGGATTAATGCATTCCCCTCCCACAAATAAAACTACATCCCATTCTTTATTCGGTTAAAACCTATTTTAAACGTTTATTTGTTTAAATCTTTTTAAGCTTCTAAATGAAGGTATAAGATTTTCAGTTTAGGTCTGTTACGTTATATAAAATCTCAATGTTTCAAAAAAGGTTTAACTCATAATTTTAATTTTTAAATCACACCTGCTATTAAAGTATACTCCTTAAGTACTAATAAAATTAGTCTATATTGTTTATAGTCAGAATTAAAACTGAACGCATGCTAATGAAGTGTTAATACATTGGGTTTTTAATAGTCTGTCATGTTTGATACGCTTTTCAAGTATGTCGTAAAATTTATTTTATGATCATTGAATTCTTTTCATTAAACAGCAGCAGAAGTAGTTCTTAATTTTTACACTTGGCTAATTTAATATCTTGTCTGAAATGTTAACTGTTATAAAATTATTCCTTGCCATTCGTTTCCAAGTTTTCTCAGTCGATTTATTTAAACTGTTTGAAGCTAAATACGTTAATTACTCCTCCAAAAGACCCGGATTCGAATTCCGGAAAAGGCAGGGATGTTTGTATAGTGTCTGTGCGGCATGCGGGCACTCTAAATATGTGGCGAGCCGAAAGTCCTCTC